>WYDI02042280.1:0-55782 GCA_009867235.2 Psittacus erithacus
GGGACTGGAGCACCTCCCGTATGAAGATAGGCTGAGAAAGTTGGGGCTGTTCAGCCTGGAGAAGAGAAGCTGTGTGGGGACCTCATAGCAGCCTTCCACTATCTGAAGGGGGCCTATACGGATACTGGGGAGGGACTCTTCATTAGGGAGTGTAGTGATAGGATAAGGGGTAAAGGGTTAAAACTTAAACAGGGGAGGTTTAGATTGGATACAAGGAAGAAGTTCTTTACTGTGTGGGTGGTGAGGCACTGCAATGGGTTGCCCAGGGAAGCTGCGAATGCTCCACCCCTGGCAGCGTTCAAGGCCAGGTTGGAGAGAGCCTTGGGTGACATGGTTTGGTGTGAGGTGTCCCTGACCGTGGCAGGAGGGTTGGAACTTGATGATCTTAAGGTCCTTTCCAGCCCTGACTGTTCTATGATTCTATAAGTTAGAACTACTTGGAGGTGGCTCTGCTATTTCTTTACCCATAGAGTGGAGGGGGGACGAGCAGGCTGTGCTACCTGATGTGCCCCACGCAAGGCAGGGGTTCAGGACTTGCTGGACAGTGTGCATGGATGGAGAGAAGGCCATGATGAGCTCATACGCACTCTTATAAAGATGTAATTTTCCTGATCTGGGTGTAATGTGTCCACTGTGCTGCCTGTCACTCAGACAGCTGTAACCAGAGAGAAGGTTCTGATTTGAAGAACTGCAGGTGAGCTGCCCCTTTCCCCCCCAGACTCATACATCAGCTGAGGAAAAGGAGCTGGAAGGAACAGAACATGCTGTCCTTAGAGCCCTGGTCTCAATCCTAGTCTTGGGAGAGCCCTAGTGAGCCACTGGAGTTGTTCTTTCTGATGTGTTGACTATTCTATTTTACTCTGGGTTAGGAGTTACATCTCTGTGCAAGAAGGGGATCTGCATCTTGCCCTGCTGGACAACAGGAGATGCTTTGCCAACAGCACATGAACATCTTGTTTGTAGTGAAAAAATGACTCTTCTGGTGCTTACCAGGTTCTCCTGAAAGCTGGGTTTGTTGGCTTTCCTGAAAGCTGGAACGATGGAGCTGACCTCAGATATCTCTGGATTTAAGTGAGGTGTTGTTTTGTTTGCTGGGTGGGGTGGGTTGGGAGGAGATTTTGTTTTTCTCCCCCTCCACCTTTATCGGTTACTCACAATACTTTTAACACCTGAACCAGGATAAATGGCGCGGACTTTTTAACTTAACCTTTGTATCTGAGTGATTTCCAAGTCACTGACAGAGACAGAGCTCATCTGTTCCTGCAGGGATGGAGACTGGAGCTGGCAACACCACTCTGAATGCCCCCCTGAAGCAGAAGATAAGCAGGGGAGGCTGCCTGTCTGCTCCGGCCATCCCTGGCTTGTCATGAGTGTTTGGACCTTGAAACACTCCTGCTGAGGCTTTCACAAGCCGTGTCTTGTGATTTGGGCCAGTGTAAGTAATGCCCCCTAGGAGTCTTAAAACCATGCAGGGAGGAGGGGGAGGCAGAGCTCAGGCTGCCAGCTCTGTGTGCGTGTAACCATGCCATTCAATGAACTTAAGAAAAATAATAAACAGTGGTGCTCTTACCTCAGGCTATCCATTAGGAGTGTGATTTAGTGCAGGGAGAGCTATAAAGGCAGTTGGTAAATCTTTCGTGCAGTACAAATAAAATCTCTTATGGGAGGAGAAAGAGCCCTGGGTAATGGGGGAAAGGAGGGAACAGCTCTTGCCCCCTGGTCTAATTAGGCTGTCCAGGAGAAGTTAATATAAAATAATAGATCTGGGAAGCCCAAATCTTCACAACCTTAGGAAGGACTTCATCCCCTTAAATTATAAGGCTAACACCTCATTCAACAATACTTTGAAGGAGATCAACTGCGCTGCTCATGGCAGCTGAGGGCCTGGGCTCCGGCTCTGTGTGATTATGGTACTTTCTGAAGAGCTCGTTTTTATTCCCATTGAATGCTACTATTTTTATCCGCCTTAAATTCTAGAAGGTATTTCCAAGTGGGAAGCAGAGCAGAGAAAAGCAGATCTTAACTCTGCTCTGTGCAACCACTTCTGTGAAAAGGAGAAAGAAATGTTTGAAATAGCTTATGTGTATTTCTGATATCGCCAGCGTGGTAGCAAAGCACCCAGAGGTCCCTGCAGCCCCTGCACCCAGTGGGTGATGTGACATGGTAGGAGGTCACTGCTGGCCCTTTCTTGCGTGGAGTTCGTGGGCTCCTGTCTCTGCTTGGAGCCATAAGTACCCAGAGAGGCGCCGCAGGGGAAGGGTGATGCTGGCAGAGAGGAAGTGGAGGATCTCTGGTTGATGCTCACCCCCAACCTCCTCTTCTATCACCCTTCCCAGGGCCCCGCTCGCCTTTGCAGTGTGGTGAGGAGTACTTTGATCCTTTTCCATGTGGGAGACAGAAGTGCAGAGGGACTTGATTAGGTGCAGTTACCTTACTGGCTGCAGCCAGCTGCTGGGGTAGTTGGCATAAGGTCAAATAGGAAACCTATGACCCACCAGGGCCAGAAGTGTAGGTATTGTAGGGATACCTTAGCTCTTTCGTGCTCTGCTGCTCGAAGCCTTCCAGCATAACATCTCAAAAAGGCTGGAGGGCTCAGGGCTGGACATAGCTGACCCCTGCACTGCTGCTGGAGCCATGGGATGAGGGGAGTGGTTTGGGTGGAAGATGAGATGGGATGGACCCTGACTGGAAAACACAACCTGGGACTGAGCATCGTGAGAATGCACAAATAGGGATGGGGATCTGTGAGTGTCTCTTGCAGTTTGTGAACCTGGCTATGCAGGTTTGGATGCTTAACAGGGCTTTTATCTTGTGCTTACTCCCTTCTGCAGCCTTGCTTTTTACTTGTGTACATGCCCAGGTTCTCTGAAGCTGCTGAGCATGGTATTGCCATATACAGCTTAGTTTTGTGCTGGGCAGAAGTATCCTGCTTGAACATGAAATATGAATCAGAGATCAAGTGAATTATTGTGTCATGCTGCTGCTCAGGCAATAGGGAGTCTTTAAATCAATCAGCCCCCAAATAAAAAAATAAACGTGCAGCAGACATGCTGGAGTGCATGTCTGATTCCTATCACAGGCAGTAATTCAAGGCAGATGCTTGCAGTTTCTCTGCTCCCCGGTCTGCGTTACCTGGGCTGCTGAAGTCGCATGAGACAGAAAGCAAAATTTTCTCTGAGCTTTCATTATTGTTGCCAAAGAAACCATCTCAGTTGGTTACCACGTGTGCAGCGGATCTGGTTTAATCCATCTGGATGTTGAGGGCTGAAGGAAAAGGGCTCTGGAGGGAAGGAAGTCTGCAGAGTGCAGCCACCTAGGTGCCAGTGATGCTGCCTGTGTGGATGGGGCTGGGAGCTGGAGGAGGAGGAGTGAGTGCTGTTCCTTGGGGATGCTTGAGAGGCCCTGGTCAGTGTTATATGTTTGACCATGAGCATCCCCATGGCAGCATGCACCTCGGTGAGCTCAGGCTGAAGGAGCTCCTCATCCTTCAGAGACCCTGCAGACATTGCCCCAGGGAGGACTGTGAGAGCCTGGCGGGAAGAGCTCTCCAGCCTCCGGCACTTACAGATTTCCTTTCAGCCCACACTGGTGCTCCGGAGAGCAACGTTTGAAGCGTTTGATCTTCCCAGGCTGCCGTCTCCCTCCTGCAGGCACCAGGCTCTGGAGCGCAGCTCCCCGAGGCTCTGCATCTGTGGCACATTGTTTTGCTCCCTCCTTGGCTGTGCCGGGGGATCGCTGGCATGGGCTGAGTGCACTCTGTGTGCAGGACAGCCCAGGGCAGGGATGGGGTCAGTTGCCCTGTGTCCCTGTCCTGGTTACTGCCCAGCCCTGGGGATGGCTCCAACACCAGTGATAAATGTGGGACGCTGAGGGTCAGGTGAAAACCACAGAGGGGACCAGGGTGACACGAGCTGTGCTAGGCAGGGAGAGCAGCGGCTCTGTGGCTGTCTGTGCTCCAGGACGGTGCCACTGGGGGTCTAGTCCCTTTTCCAGGGCAGCTTTGGTCACTTTGGCAGGCCCTTCACCAGTCCCTAAGGCTGGAGTTTGACCATGTATTTGGATTTCAGTATCACTTCGCTTGCAGCTGCAGTGTGCTGCCCTTGTGAGCATCCATGGATGCTGATGCTCTATAAAGGTAAATGAGCCCTGACGTTGATACCAGGCTGCTGGCATGGCAGGGCTTCCCTTTGCACCATTTCATCTGTCCTGAACAGACCTGGTGGCATCATTCCAAGATGATATTATTTCACTGAGTCAGGGCTTCCTCTTCCCTTAATTGCTCCAGGAGTGTGTTGAGACTGAACCTTGGACCAATGAAGTTGATGTTTTCCTGACATCTTGCAATGGAAGATAAAGCAATTGCAACACCAGGAATTCAGCTTGAGTTTCCAAAGCTATAGCCCTGGGGGAGAACTGAGCTGATGCATGGGTAAGTTGGCTTTTTTTATCTTCTAAAGCTTTGCTAGTGACCCCAAAATAATAAAGGTCAATCAGTTAAATCCACTCAGCACATAATCCCGTGCCCTTTTGAGTTAACACAGCCTGTATAACACGCAGGTATGCTGATACACATAATCACGCTGGATATACACGTTGTTTACCCAGCCAGACCATAGAGGGTCCACCTCTCAGGCTTGTACCCTATTTTGGTGTGTTCCTTCTCCAGCAGTGCATCCCAGCATGGATAGTGGCATAAATCCTTCTTTGCAAATCATTGACCCAATAGGTCATAAAAGTTCCTTTATGGTCTGTCAAGACAAGCTAGGTTCTTTACATGCACCCTAAGTCAGCACAGTAAAACTTTTATGGTGTTTTCAATAACAAGAGCTACTGCACATGAGCAGCAACTAATTTTTACAGCCTTGGTGTTTCAGCTGAGGTGGGTTGTTTTCTCTCCACTATGTTAGAAAAACACTCAGGTCAGTGCTTCCCGAAGTCAGTGCCTGCAGTTAACCTCTTTGCTCTGATGTGATGGTCTGACTTTAGCAAATACTGAGCACCCCTTGAAAGGCACTTCTGAAAACCAGGCTGTTTTCTGGTGGCATCTGTGCCAGCAGAGAAGCTGAAGTTCAGGATCGCAGCTGTGCTGTGACATTGTGGCTTTAAGAAAATGAAATCCTTGTTCAGCTGCAAAAATTGTCATAAGAGTTAATGCGTGTTTATTTAGTATAACAATGGGTGTAAGTGAACTACAAAGGCTTCCTTGTTCAAGGATTTGGGTGCAGAAGGCAGTCAGGGCTGTGCTCCTAGCCTGCCTCCAGGGTGCAAGAGCACATTGTTGCCCGTCACCACCAGTTAGCACTGGGCAGAGGGGGCTCTGTAACTCCACTTGTCCGTGCCAGCTCATTTTGATGCTGTAACTTAATCTTGGGTCTAAGCCTACAGTTTAACCCTCTTGGTTCATCCTCTCCTAATCCACAGGAGCCCTGTTGCAAGTCTGAAGTCTCTGCCCCCACATTGTGCCTTCTGTCCGTGTTTTGAGTGTTGAGCCAAAGCAGTGTGCCATAAAGTGTGCTTCTGGCTCTGGTTTCTCAGCCCTGCCAAGAGGAAAAGGGAATAATGAGGAGTTGAAAGCAATATGGCAAGGTCTGAGTTACCCTCCAATGAAACTGCCTCCTCTGCCTGTGTCTCCGTAGCCTTGCCTAACTCCCAGTGTTGTGAGCAGCCCTGGCTGCTTGCATGGGACATACTCAGGACGCCCCAGGCTTGGCACCAGTCCCATGATGGGAAGCAAGGAGGCAAAACGAACCCTGTGGGTGCCCTTGGTAAGCAACACAGCCCTAATCCAGGATACTGCCACAAACAAGGCTTTAATGAAATAAAAGCCAAGGGGGGGCAATGGGAACACCTTCGTTAGTGAATTAGCAGTGTTTATTGAGGAGGCGCAGTCCGCTGATTGCTACAGTCATGATTTTGGTCCTCCAAGGTCACTGCTGTGGCCGCATGTGCCAGCATCCAACCCCAGGCAGCTGGGGCCCAGCCTTTGCAAAATGGGAGTAACTTTTCCTGCTGCTCTACGAAATGTGCTGCTTTACCACTTCCTTCAGCTATGGTGCCAGTCTGGGCAGAGCTGATGGGATTTGCTCATCTGGACAAGGGAATTGGGTTTTTTCTTGTTCTCTTCTATGGGTTTCTTTTCCGAATGCTGCCAGGTCTGAGCTGTCCTGGCTTTGCATCTGACCTTGCACTCCTCTAACAAGGTGCAATACATGCTGTCCCCATGCTTTTTAATTACTTGGGAAGAATGCCTGTGCCCCAAACTCACACTGTAGCAGACAGAGGTTGTTACTTTTCTCACCTGCAGCACAGCCTCAACCATTTCATTGCTTCTTTAGAGCCTTTGTCCATTTAGACTTAGGCTTGCATGGAGCTGTGCTGCCCTGTGGCCCCAGCTCAGGGGGCCACATGTGCCCCCTCACTCCAGCTGCTGTCAGGGATGTGGGGTCCATGGTCCCACGCAAGCCTTGGTCCCCCCTCAGTGGACCTCTCAGCCTTTAGTGCTGTTCATGTGTGATGAGATGATGAGCCCCAGGCACAAGTGTGAATTGATCCTGGGACAGGCAGCACTGATTTTCCAGCCCTGAAAGCAGCAGAGAGCAGAAGGCAAGAGGAGCCATGCTGTTCGGGCTTGATTTAGGGTTCTCTTACTATGTTTTCATAGGTCATCTAGTTTGGTTCTGCTTTTTTGAAAAGAGTTAAAAAAACCTTCATTTCAAGAAACACACAAACGTGGGTAAACCCTTCCTCCCTGGGATCTGTCCCTGGCACAGGAGGGGGGGCAGTCTGGGGACAGTGGGTCCCCCACATCACAGCCAAAACCAGGACCTGTGGCACTGGGATGGAGGGAATGCCCTGGTCCTGGTCCCAGCTACAATGGGACATGCTTCTGGGCTCTCATCTGGGTAAGCCAGGCCTCTTGGGATGGTGGTTGGAGAGCTGGAGCCAGCGGAGCCGCCCCAGTTCTATGCAGGATTTGGCCTTCTTCCCCACAGTGGGAACAGCACTGAGGCTAGAACAGCAGCACAGCAAAGGCTGCAAATGCTCAGGGGAGCTTTAGGGAGGAACTGTTGCTGTCGATCTGTTAATTAAGATTAATGTGCTAGCTGATAAGGATGACTCCGCGCCAATTGCTGTTATAAGCCAAGATCCTGCAAGGCAGCGTGCAGCACATTCCTGCTTCCTCAGCAGTTGGAGGACTCTGTTGTTCAACCTGAGGTTTGGAGCAGAAAGCTCTCCTGAATGCTTGAGTGCTGCATGGAGATGATTGCTCTGCTGGCGAGGTGCTGGAGAGCTTGGTCTTAGGCTGTCTTGGCAAAGGAAATGTTTTATCCTTTCACATGGTGTAAAGGCAGTGTTTTGCATCTTTTCCTCCTACGTATTGGTGTCCAAATTTCTCCACCCAAAAAGTGCATGAAATGAAGCGTGCTGTTTAAATATATATGTGTACATGCATATTTTCAGTTGGGGTCTCTGAGGAAGCTGCATGTGCCCCATACAGTGGGATATGACGAATCAGGACTTGATTTGCCTTTGCCACAACTATTGGTGTGTGATTTCAGAGCTGAGGCTGCTTGCTGCAGTTCCATCACCATAGCTGGCTGCTAGCCTGCCTCAGCCAAGCCCAGGAGAAACCTGCGGAATCCATGTCTCCATAGTCCCCAGGGGACTGAAAACACCAGCCCTGCCACTGAAACCAGGACAGCTTGCATGCCTGGAGGTAAGCTTGTGCTCAAGGCTTCGCTGCATCACAGCTTGACAAGGAGATCATTTTAACACCCTTTACCCATTTGTTTGCCCTAACAGCCGCCTTCTGCTTGGCTTCTGTGCCTGATACCAGCCAGATTCAAGGGTGAAGTTTTGTGTGGCCTGATCTAAAGCAAATGTGTTTGTGTAAGCCTCAAGGTTCAGCTGTTTGGATAGCGTTGTTTTATTAGCAACAGGTAGAATTCAAAGGGGTGCACCCTGAGTCCCAGCTGAAATCCCCCAGCTCGGGCCCCGCCTGCCTTCTTCCCTTCCAGCCCTGACCGCTCCTGCAGTTGCATTCATTTCCTTGCTGTTCCCACAAATGCTTCTGCCACTAGCCCTAACGAGTAAGTGCTAATTAACCTGTATCATCTCCCAGTGCCTGCCCACAGTGCAGGGGTCAGAGACGTGGCTGTCTTGCCACCATGAGCTGCAGCATTAGTGCAGCCAGGTGAGGATGATCAGCCATTAGGAGCATCACAACAGCCCATCTTAGGTCATGGGTGGTACCTGCTGTTAGGCAGAACAAAGTGTTCAAATAACACTCCCCTGGGCGGAAGAAAAGCCATTTTCCCTGCCAGAAAAACAATTCACCTTACATCAAAGGTGGATGTCCTTTTTTTTCATCTTTCTTTTTTAACCCTGGACTGACATCTGGTTTTGGAGCCTCTGTTGTTTTACAATTGGTTTCTTCTTGTGGGTGCTCCTCAATGGCCTTGCCAGCATCCTCATCCCATCCCCAGCCTCCATCAGTTTTAAAGTCGAGCTGAAGTCTTCTTGACCTGAGAGGCTGGAGTCGTATTTAGCACAAATACACACAAGTCACATATGCAGAATTAGATAACCTTATCACCGCATCCTGCACAGATCAGTAACTCACTGTGACTGTCAGCTTCCTTCAGCCAGACATAATTGCCTAGCAACGTTGCTCTGTCTCTTTGGATGCAGCCTAATTCAGTTTCTGGTCATCCAGAACAAAACCTCACGTAGGCATCTGGCAAACAGAGCAACAGACAGGCTGGGGTGGGCTGCTGGTGCATCAGGCGTGATGATTACTTCAGTGCTCATGGCTGATTCTGAGGTCTTTATGAGGAGCTATAAAATTCAGGTGAGAGGACTCTGCAGCATCCTGTCTGCCAGCCCTGCCCAGTGCTGGGTGCTGCCTGCATGGGCATTCCAAGAAATAACCTTAGGTGTCAGCAAGGGTGGGTGTCTGGCCAACTGAAACTCAGGAATGATGGATCCACAGTCCTGCAGGTATGGAGCCTCATGTGAAGCCCATAGTGGGTGCAAGGCTGGGCCCTTCTCTCCTCATCTTTCTTTTGTCCTTGTTTTCTGGTAAAGGAATGGGAGATGTGATGGTGACTGTGATGGCAGCAATAGGAAAAGAGAGGAGCAGTGAGGGAGAGACTGACATTTCTCTGGCCCAGGGGAGAGAAATTTCCAGCTGAAAAATTTGGCAGTTTTCTACTGGCTCTTTTACAATTGCATCAGTGAAAGGATTTTAGCCGTATGTGCTCTTATGACTGTAGGTGACTCACAGTGATGCCCAATAACATGCTTTGCATTGGGAACTGATTAGGTGGAAAGTTTGAGTGCCACTGTCTTGTAGCACAAACTTTTGACTCAGCAGGACAGATTATGAAACCTTAATTCTGGCATTTACCGACTGGTGAGCATTTGAGCATTTGGCTTTGGGATCTAAATAACAGTCTTGACCTGTGCTTCCCATGCAGAATCTCTATAGACAAAGCAGTAAGTCTTTCTGAAATCAATTACATGATGGTGCTCATTTAGAAAGGATTTATAGGAGGCAGTGTATAGCTCAAGCTGGCAATGTAGGAAGGTAAGATGGAGCATGAGGCACCATGAGTTCAGGATCTGCAGCTGTAGCTTGCTGTGATGCCACTGCTGTACCCTGTGAGGCAGCTTCTTGTGGCTGGAGGTGGCTGCAGGGAACCCGCTGTCTCATCCTGCAGGTCCCTGAGTTTCTCAGCGATGCTCAGCGTCGCCCATGCCCCCGCGGATCAGCTGGAGTGAAGTGTGTTCAATGACTTCAAGCGCTCAGCCTGGGGATGTTAAAATTTAACTAGAAGCACTTTCTGTGTGGATGGGTGAGTGCCCTTTACTGCTGTCACTGAGCTCACTGACTCCCACCAGCGATGGCTCGTGCCACAGACTTTGCTCTGAGTCTGAATTCTCTCCAGAGGTGTCCAAGCCCCAGGCTTGGATCCAGCCCTTTCATCCAGCACCAGCTGAAGATCTGAGTTTAAATCCAGACCTGAAGTTACAGAGTGCAGTGATTGAGGGATTTCCTTTGGGTTCATCCCAAAAGTGAAACCTTCCATCAAAATTTCACCTTTCTCCAGAGGTCTAGAGGGCTTTGTGCCATCCTCTCTGCCCAAGCATCCCATCCGCTCTGTGCAGTAGCTCCGGGGCTGATCCTGCATATGTGGAAACATCTGGCATCATCTCAATCTCCAAATCTCTACATGGGAGGGTTTTTCTTGCACAATGCTGTGCACCAGAGCAGTTCATTCTCTTGGCACCTGGGTTTTACCCTGCCCTGGCTGCTCACGGAGGGCTCCATAGAACAGCGAGCCAGTTTCAGATCTCACCAGTACAACCTCACGTTCAAGAACTACTACTACTATTATTTCCAAGGAAACAGGGACTCACGCTCGTATCTTTTATGTGATTTCTCACATCCGGAGGTTTGCACGTGACTTTGCTGCCTATTTTTAGCTCCTCAAACATCTCTGCCAGGATGAAAGCTTTAAAGAAAACCCACCCTTGAAACAGATGAAAGGGACATTTGCTTTAATGGTTAATTTGTGACTGTGGGCCCTGTATCTGTACATTTTACCAGCTTGAGGAAAGCAAGTACAAACCCAAGGCTGCAGTTAACCATTTCCTTGTTCGCTGTCCACCTTGTTCCTTGTCTACCTCTTTTAAGCAGCAAAGACTTGTTGTAAACCAGAAATGTTTCTAGAGCTAGATCCACCTACAAGTCATTTAGAAGCCTCCTACCTCAATTTCGCAGGTAAAATGTTAATCTAGCAGGAATTGAGAAGAGGGCTTTTCCCCTCCATCTGCTCCTTGGCTGGTTTGTGGGAGGTAAAAAGCTGCCCTGGCTCTTCTTCCTTGTACCGCACACCTTGGAGTGAGGTGAGTGGGGATGGGACCTGTCCTGTCCTCACTGGCATGGAGTACCTGTGGGCATTGGCTTAGCCCTGTCCTGTCTGGTCTGTGCCAGCACATGGGATGTAAAACGTGACACCTCTGGCAGATGCCTCACTGAAAGTAGTCTCAGCCTGGTGCTTTGCGCACCCTGCAATGCACCTTGTCATGGGCTCCTGCCAATACACTGATGGTTCCTCCCCAGCGCAGCCAAGCCAAGCCTGTGGCCACTGATGGGCTTGCTTGGCATGTTGAGCCACCCAACTTCCACCTTTCCAGACCACTTGCACCAAACACTACGCATCAACTGCTGAACTGTGATAGGACACCCCAGAACACTACAAACAACATCTATGCCACAGGTACGCTTCCATGTTGAACGCTGCAGAGTGGGTAGGATACACCCCTATTTTTGCTAGGCAGGAGGGCAGGGGCGAGGGGTGGGGAAGGGTAGCACATTGCCCTCTCTTTGCCTGGGCTGCAGGAGGGATGAGCAGAGAGCTGAATCACGCTGCTGCTGGATGAGCAATTGGGGCTGCTTCAGCAGTGGGAGGTGGAGAATTTATAGGTCCTCGTGGTATTTGTTTTTCTTTTAAATGCTGGTCTCTAGGGTAGGGGCTGTTTTGTCAGGCAGCTCTGCAGAAAACACAAAAATCTGTGGAGGAGCAAGGCTTAGACCCACCCGTCTTCAGCATCATTGATGGCTACAGTTAAGGGCTGTTGTTAAATGTGGTCCAGGCAGGTCTCTGCTGAGTGTTGCCTCTGTCAAACTGCCTTTCCAATTGGGTGATCAGGATGAGGAGAGGCCTCTGCCTTTATTTTAGGGGGTCCTTGTGCTCCATATCCCCAATCTAGGGCCAGTCACTTGCAGGGAAGGGGTGGCTCTGGGCGCTGCAGAGGTATTTACCTTTCCATGCTAAAGCTACAAAGCTGTGGAGACCCTGTGGCCCCTTGTCACATACTCCTCAACCAAAGGTACAGAGCTGATTGAGACGTGCCAGCCTGTGAGAGCAAAGTGCTCCTTGATGTCCACTGGAGACAGAGGAGCTGATTGACAGATGCAAAACCTGTCGCTTTGACAAGCTCCTGGGGGAGCATCATGCGCGAGTGAAGGTTCATCCCGGCCATGGCTTCATGGGGCCAGGCAAATGCCAGACAAAGCCCTGGACTTTTGCGCGATGATGTGGGACAGCTGGTTCCTGGCAGAAGCCTCCGCTGGGCACCAAAGGGCTGCAGGGGCACTGGATGTAGCAGGTAGAGGATTTGGGATGACTGCCAGGAAATTTGGAAGGGAAAGCTGAGTGGGTGATAGGAGGGCAATCCTGCATGCCCAAAGAGATGGTGAACTCTGTGTCTGAGGTCAATTAGCACTGAATGAGAAGAAATGGTTGTGTGAGCTGGGTGAAGGGTGTATCCTCAACAGGAGCACATAGAGCCTGTTTCTCTCTTCAGGAGCACAAAAACATAAAAAAACATTAAGTGACAAAAAGCTGCCAACATTTTGAAGTGAGGCAAGGTTACAGTGCCTCAAGAGCCATCCGATCCACAGGGAACCGTGCAGTGGGACCCTGTGCCAGCTGCTTTTTCCCATCGGGTACCAGCAGCCAGCGAGCACAGCAGCTACACAGCATGCGAGCGCCGCACCAGCAGCGTGTTATCAGGGTGAAGTCCCGAAGATAAACGATCCCTATTGTTGCCTTCATTCCCAGGCAGTCCCCTGAGGCCCCTGGGCAGCTCTTGCAGCTGCTGCAGCCCTGACAGCACAGTGGATGAGGTGCACAGGGCTCTCACAGCACTCCTGTGTAGCTGTGCGTGTTCATGCAGGTGGTGCTTGCCTGATCTTGCTCTTAAGTTCCATACCCTTGCTTTGGGAGAGTGCTGAGACTACTGCACATGCCCCTACCAAGAACAAGCCTGATGCCATCGTCTCCTAGGTTGGGATATGGCATCTTCTGTGTGTGGACCTTCTGGAGGTGGTTTGTGCAGCATCTCCTTTGACAGGTGTGTGCTGGATGGGCTAATCCTCTACTTAAATGTTACAGTTGGGGGAGCAGAGATAGGCAGTGAAATACCGTGGCATGCTGCAGTGCTGTGTACTGCAACCATGAGAAACACATGTGATGCTCTGTTTTAATCTTTTCTCTTAGGATTTGCCTCCATCTCCCGCCTTGTCTTTCCTTTTGCAAGGGAGGAGAGTGCTGTGCCCCGCAAGCATCTTTCTCACCCACTGAAATGGCAGAGTTTGGGCTTGTTACCAGCAACACAGGTGGAAAACTGCTTTGGGGTTAAATCATCCTCACAGTGATCAGGTTTCATAAATACCTGGTTATGCCTAGAACTAAATGTGAATGAATTTGTGCAGGATAAATCCTTCATGGAGGTAGGTGCTGCCTTGGCTTCCCAGGAATAAAAATGCTTTCTGCGCTAACATTGGTGCAGAAATCCTGAGGTTCAGATCCCTCCTCAGCCCTGAGAGATGTCATGACAGGTTCATACACCTTCCTGCTCATTAGCTTAAACTGGTGGGAGTGTGTAGGTGAGCTGGGGTTGATGTCTTTGCCAGACAACACTGTTCCAGAGCTGCCACTCACGTGTGACTGCGATGCCAACCCCTGCCAGTCTCCGTGGGCAGCAAAAGCTGCTGCTGTGGGAGCTCTGGGGGTGGCACAAGCAGCCCGGGCTCAGAGCCAGCACCCAGTTCAGCTGCCAGATGGGGGCACAGGGCTCAGCTCCCCACCCCAGACCTGGGCCCACATCTGGGGGATGCTGAGAGCCCCAAGAAGCATCCAGTGACCTGAGTCGTTTAATTCTATTACTCACAAGTTCTGAATAGACACCCTTGACCTTCTGGTACAGAACAGATCAAAGCAAATCTCTCTGTAGTGATACACTTCATCTGATCCAAAGGGGAAGCAACCAATGAAGTGCTTGTTTTGGAAACATCATTTTGCGTTGTGCCCTATTAAATTGTTGACGTGTTGCCCTCTGGCTATTTGGCAATAGTTACACTCAAACACTACGCTGTTAATCTAATTTTGCTTTTCCTCATCTTTATTCCTTAATCTTCATATTAGGCTGTTCAACAAATCTGTTCAAGGCCAAAACTGTTTCAAGACAGAGTTTGATAAGCTGGTGGACTGGACAGCAGAGCTGCACAGGAGTGGTGTCTGGGGTCCCAAGTGCTGGAGTTCAGAGCAGCTGGGAGGCACAAAGTTTACCTAAACTTTTCTGTTTCTCTCCATGGATTCAGGCTTCTCCTGGTCATGGACTGTGCCACGAGAGGTTTGGGGGTTTTACCATTGATGGATATTGGACTTTTAGGGCTGCTTTTCATGCCCCCTCCCTTGAGGATCTGCAGAGGGGTGCAGCAAGGGCAGGTATTTGGCAGCTGGGGCACGGAGATCTGCAGTGGGACAGGCAGAGGCAGCCCAGTGCCTGTCCCCATGGCTGATGCTGCTCCATGGATGGTTGATTTGCTCTTCTCCACAGCTTGTGCTACAATCCGTCTGGCTGGATCACCTGAACGTTTCCACAGATCCCCTGATGGTTCAGGGGTATTGCTGGTGCTCTTCATCCCTCCTCAGACCTCCCAGTGCTATGCTTCAATTGTATTTTCTGAGCTTCTCCTGAAGGAGACATTTCTTCATCAGGACAGGACCCCTTTTGCCGTCTTGTTTGGTGTAAATTCAGTAAACAATCAGCAGGGAGAAAGAGGTTTCACTGCCTTCCAGCCACCAAACCACCAGTCTGGAGGGGAGGCCTTTTGCTACCACTCCTCCAAGCTGCTCTGTGCCTTGGGAGGTTTATGCCGTGCATTGATTGAGTCATGTTTATTCTGCGCTCCTTTGCGATAAGCCACAGGATTTGGTAGGGAATTTGGGACAAGCAAGTCTCGCTGTGCTGGGAGCGGGCTCGCCTGCTCCCTCGCTGGATGCTCTTACTCTTTGTTTGTCTTGCAACAGTGTCTGATTGGAACCAGGTGAAAAAGCGCGCTCACAAGGATCCCAGTGAAAAAAGTTTGATTTAAAAAGTGTTTCATTTTGAAAAGGGAAGAAAGCCTAAACACTCACTGTTGTTAACATTTTCCATCACTATCTTTTTCATGAAATATCAGTTTCTCCCTATGTTTACCAAAGCCCCAGATTTCAGCAGCAATACATTGCTCCTGGGAACCGGTTTTCATTAGGACAGCATGAAAAAGCTCCACATAAGCGGACCAGAGGTTTACAAAATGGAAACAAGGCTTTTCATGACATGTTTTGCCAAGTTTGTAGTCCTTTCTGGTGGGGTTATAGTGGATCCCCTTTGTGGTGACCCCTGCATGAGCAGAACATACAGCAATCAAGTCATCTTCCCCGAAGAGATGCAGCTGATAACATCTGCACATGGAATCCTCCAAATGACAGCCTGCCGACCCTGTCAGTCTCTGTGAGAGCTTTGGACAAGGATCCTAGCAATTTTCCTGAGTGAAATACATACTTATACTTTCTGTTGCTAGTAAACTGTCATGTGAATAAGAAAATAATAACCCCTGACAAGATAAGACTCAAGTTTTTGGTAAATCTTTCAGTGACATGAAGAGCCAAATAAAACCCCAACAAACTGGACGTATTTAGCACCAGCTTGTCTCTTCCTGACATGCAAGCAGTTGAAAATACAGATATAAAAGGACTTGCAAAGCCAGCCTTTAGCTACAGAGTATTTTACATTATTTTTATAATGAGCTTTGGGTTTTATACTATTGCATCAATAATATAGACTTTATATATATATATATATGAGAATACAAATAAATGTTCACAGTTTATCTCTTTTCTGCCTCCAGTACATTGACTTTGGCTAAACAGCTATATTATCAGCGCAATGCTAGCTATATAAATAAAAGAAGCAAACTATAAAATGTGCGTTGAAGCTGAGTATTTCTTCAGCTAAGTGATACATTTAGAATTTGTAATTCTGGGGGTGGTATCCACCTTTATTACACATTAACAATATGATCTACAGCCATGGTCCAGGTTTACAAAGGTTTATAAGACTCAACAGCAGTAGACAAATTTCTTTTTTAGGATTTACAAAGGAGCCTAAGTAAGATTCTCAGCTCCTTTTGACTTTCAGTAGGAGTTAGGTACCTTTTGTGAGTCTCCCTATGTTTTTACCTGCATCTCTAGAAGTCTACATGTCTGCTGAAAATCCAACAAACCCTCCCTGTCCTATTATCATTTGAACCAAAATCTGATAGCCTGAAGGATGAGAGAGATGTTTTCTAGGTGGGGAATTGGGTCCCTGCCATTAAGGTCACATTTCTGCAATTATTTGTAATGCAAACACTTAAGAAAAGTAATTTTCTTGTGTACCAAAAGCAAAGTGTATCTTGTAAGTGGGTGAAGCCACAGGATACCTGCAGCTCAGCAGGTGTTTGTTGTTGGTCAATGGACTCCTATATCTATTCTATAACCAAAAGACCAGCCTACAGCTAAACATACAAGCCCAGCACCGACTTGGGAAGCCCACTGTCTGGAGAGGACAAACATCATGAGGTAAGTTTAAATGGCTTTCTGGGTGTCCCTGGCTTTCTAATGGGATAGAACAATGTGAGTCTGATTATAACTCTTTTTTTAAAGATAAAATTCTTCATATGACGTGAAGGGAATAATGATGCTGCAGAAAGAAGAATGAAGATCAGATCCAAAACCAAACAAAATGACCCCAGAAGAAAAAGTAAAGAGGTAGATCCCCAAGGGGCTACTAAACATGGTGGTTTAGTCTCCAGTCTTATAGGTATCTACACAGTAGAGTGCTGGAAGGTGAAATGGTATGTGGTAAGGATTTTTCCTCACTCCTTGTACTCTGCCTAATTCTGTAATAGTCCATGGTGAATCATCCATCACTCTGCTTTAGAAGTGCTGGTACTGGTTGGGCCTGAACATCATTTGCCCTCCTTCAGTTCCTATACCTGCAGACTTAGAGAGTCCCCACTGCAGGCTTTGCTGGAGCCCATCCACACTACAGGGAGCAGAGTTCAGGCCATTATAGGGCTGTGCAAGCAGCCAAATACACGGTTTTTTTGGAGAGCAAAAAAAAATAAAACTAATTGTGGTAGAATTCCTGGTGGATTGAAAAGTAAATCTTAGGAAGTGAAAGCAGAGTGCAGCTCCTCACATCTAGGTTTAAAACTAATTGATCGCTTTCCCCAAGCACACAGACCTGTCTTTATACTGAGCCTGTAAAGAAAAGTTCCCTGAAAGTCACTGGAGACAAGTAATCCTTCAGGAGTCACTGCTGACATGGAATTACATTTTCAGTCATTTTTCAGTTGTATGAGCCTCCATCCTGTCACATTAGTTTGCTAACACTTCCAGTGCAACAATGAGACAAACAGAGCATTGTGCTGGTCCAAGCCAAACATTCATCTCTGCTTGGCACCAGTTCAACAGGCCTGTCAAAACTCCTTGCGAGCTGGCCAAAGCTCATTAACAGTGGTTGGATGCATATTTAGCATGGAAAAGAGCTTTACCCAGAGCTCTGAGTAATGTGGGGACTGCGCAGGCAGGAAGAGGAAAGATGGTAGGAAGCAGAGTGGGGGATGTATTCCTTGCAAAGTGTTTGTACTTAATGTTGGAATAAGAGAAAAATATAAATATCTATTGAGGGAACATATTTCAAGGCAGTACTTTGTACAGAATAGAAAAGAATTGCAAAATCCCTGGGCCCAATGCCAACCTTAAATCTGTCTCAGAAGAAGCATCGATGTTATCGCTCCTCAATGTGCATGAACTTACAAGGTTGGTCTCTAAGGAATGGGAGCAGATCTGCTGACTTGAGCTTTCCTTCCCAGCCAATGCTTGGTGGGTTTGGAGAGGTTTGGCTGAAGGCTTCTCTTGCACATTGACTTCACTGGAGTCAGTGAAAGGATCTGATTTTTGGGAGTCTAGCCCAAGTAAAGCATCCTGCGGCACTGGCACAAGGCTAGCTCAGCCCTCAGCACCCTGAGGTACCTGTTACAGCTGGTAAGCCATCAAGAGGAGGGAGAATGATTTAATTGCAGAACCTGAATGTTTTTCTTGCCTTCTGGTGTTGAGCTGATGTCACGGAAAGAATGATCAGGGTAAAAGTGACACTTTCCAACTTGTCCATGATACTGCCGTGCCCATGTTTCAGTGCATCTTTGCAGCAGTCTTCATCTGCAGGAATGCTGCTGATTTTCACGGGCAAATGGTCAAATATTAAAGAGATTTACCTCCAAAATGTATAAACGTGATAGAGGAAATATTTTGCTGTTTCATGTACCCATGCTCATATACCAGTGTCCCAGTAATTCTGAATTTCCTAAATTCCCTAAATTCATGTCTAAAACTCCTAGCCCTGTTCTAGTAAGTATTCGCTCTTGGGCAACAGTGAAAGACAAAAACCATATGTGCTGCAGAAGAAAAAGAGAAGAGAAAAATTATTGCTACTTAAGAAGGATTTTTGTTTGTCTACACTGAGATGATTCAATATGAAGGAAAATAATTAAGATGCTGGAATTGAGAAATCCTTTTAAAATAGACAATGAAAGAAGCCATTCATGGACTAATTAATAGACTGCTTGAAGCAAATGTCAACAATTAACTGATTGAGTATTTAAAGGTGTGGTTCATTTTAAACCTAGCACCTCTGATTGCTTACTTTAACACTTGCATGGGTGCAAACAATTGCCCTGTTCCTTCTTTCCTTACCTCCTTTTGCTCTAAATACAAGATCTTGAAGGTCCTTAGAAGGGGTCCTTAAACCTAAAATGATGCTCATCCTGATACGTGCAAGCAACTCAGGACCACCCAGGATTGTGGTCTCTGTGCCAATATCTATCTTTGCCAAGGTGAGCATCTACTGAGATCTCTTTGGAAGGTGCTGAGAGGTTATCGATTCTGTTTTGTCATATTTGTCAATCAATTATCAACTGCTGAGCTTCAGAGTCTGTGATTTTAAACTGGAAGTTACTTAAGCTTAAAAATGCACAGAGCTACCAGAACTGATCTGAAGTCTGTGAAAACTGAAGGGGTCCAATCTTTCTTATCTAAGCAAAAAGCTTAATGAATATATCTGGGAGCAAGGTAATCTGGGTAAAAGCGATGGCTTCTGATAGATGGGAGATGAAGCTGGTCCTTGTTGAAAGAGAAAATGAAGAGGTCATTTTGCCTTGGATCAGTCATTTCTGTGGCTGATTTAACTAGGGATATATTGGGTAGTCAGTTTGTTGAACTCATTCCTCCAAGTCTGGCTGGGAATGGGTATATGGCTAAAGGCAAACACTGTCAGGTGAAGATGTGTTCTTCCCCTCCCTCTCCCCCACCTGTGGAATCACACCAGAATGGAACATGGAGGAGATCGGAAGGTCACCTACTCCAGCCATCCTCAAGGCAGAACTTCAAACTGGGATCGGGTAGCTCTAGTCTTGTAATCTTCCTCTTGTAAGAGCCCATCTTTTTCCAGAATTTGTGGAGTTAACAGGCTGTAATGTTTCATTTCCACAAACCGGAGACATGAGAGTTAAGAAGACATCCAGAGCAGGATTTGCCTTATCTCTCTGGCCTTTGGATGACTTATTTTCTCACTATGGGTGAGCATAGTTTTCTCTGCATGTAGTTACCTGACACACTTACCTGACACTTAATCACTGCTAGCCTGTGGTTGCTGTTTTGCTGGGTGTGCTCAACAAAAAGTGCCTTGGGGGTAGCAGTACTTGGCAAGGGTAAAAACCTGGCTGAGCTCAGGTTTATGAAATACTTTCTTGCCCTCACTTCTTAAGAGCTTATTATCGAAGGACTCCGGGCTCAATTAGACTGTAAAAACTGCCTGACACTGTGATTTATGAGACCTTTAAAGGGAGTGCTGCTTATCGGGCACTGAGCGTAGGAAGGGCTCTGTGTTTCGGTGGGTGCCATGACAGCAAGACGGAGTACGGCTCTGCAGCAAAGGCAGCTTGGGGATTTGACTGTAGGGATGGTCTGGACATTTGAGGGGCTGGACTGTGTGGAGAAGGGTGCAACCACTAATAGATGGCACATGGCACTACTGCTGCTGGTGCACCCATAATGGAAGGGTTTGCAGAGATGCCTAGCTCCAGCACCCTGTGTTTCGGAGCTAAGGATGTGCTCCTCAGGAGTATTTTTCCATGTGCAGCGTTTGGGAATTTCTTCATTTCTAAAGTCTCTGTGTTGTCTGGAGTGACTGGGAACGCATGGCCCTATTACCAAAAAAAAATCATTATTCTGATGTGCTTTAATGTTTCTGGTCAGGAACCGGCTCAATTAATTTATTTTTAATCCACATCTTCAGACCAGGTATTCCTCTGAAATCACAGCATCTCAGTTGCTCCCATCTGGCGCTTACAGAAGCTGCTGCCAGTGCTCAGTTGCAGCTGGCACACTGGGATGCACAAGTCACACCTTGTCAAGAGCTGTGCCTGTGTTTCAATCTGTCCCTTCCCTGCAGCTTGCTCCTCTGGGCAGCCCTGTGGCTGCCTGGGCAGAGGGAGGTGATGTTCTGGCTGTGACTTACAGTGTTTCTGCTCTGGCTTCTCCAGCCAGAACCAGGTTTCTCAGCCACAGGAAGGCCAGGAGGTGTCTGACAGCTCTGTAGTCAGGCACTTCAGTGACAAGCCTGTTCCAAACGGCTCCAGGTTCAAGGCTGTCTTTAAATGAATTAAATGAAATGATTTTCTTTTCCTTGGGGTTCAAGCGTCTCAGTGTGCTATGAAAGAAATGTCTTGTGACTAAATGCTGTTCTTCCACAATAGATGCCATAGCATGGAGCTGCTGGCTCCAGCACAACATCTGTTAAGAATCTAGTGATTACAGCTAACAGGATTTTTCACCTTAAATGAGGTTTCTGTAAACTAATCTACATCTGCATAGTTTCGTTTTGTGGTCCTCCAGGTGATGATGGAAAATGGAGCTGCAAGGCTTTGATCTCCAATGCACCCTTATCCCAAAACACTGTTGAGAAACCTAATTATACAAGATGCAAAAGAAAACCTCTGTTAAAATACCACTTAGATCTTAAAGTAGACTTAGATTTGCAGTTAAAATAACAAAATATAAAGGATGCCAAAAGGTAAGGTTCCAATACTGTTAGCATGATTGTGTTGCATATCCTGTGTACTTTTTATGATGTGAACCCTAATACACACAGTTTACCAAGATCCCTGGGTTTAATATTGGGTTGCTTGTAAAAATGCATTCCATAAAATGGAATGTGCAACCTGGCAGGGGGAGAGCACCAGGCTGGTGGCTGTGGTGCTGAGCTAACCATCCCTGGCCCCACACGTCCATGTATGGTGGATCTCACCCTTTCCATGCCCCAAGAGATGTGGCTTGAGCAGCTCATTTTAGGAAGCCCCTGGCACTTGCTGTAGGTGCTCCCTCCTTCCAGCATGAAGATTCACTTCTGCAGGTATCTGTGGGCAGATGTTATCTTGCTCTGATGCCTTCTTTCTGGCCCTCCTCCTGCCTACAAACATGCATCAGAACTGGCTTGGTTTGGTATTCCATCCTCTTGTCTGCACCATTTCACAATTCTAAAGCACTAAAATTGTGTCATGTAACACCATGGTGTGGGACATAAGGCCCTTGCCCCAAATAATTTTAAATGTCTCCAAACTAGAGCAGTTTATTCGGTAGTTCTTAATCAAAGTACGGAGTTCTTTTCCTACATATGTATGCTTTGTGGTTTCAGGTTTTCTTTTGATGGAGAATTGATAAAGAGAACCCCAGGTGGTAATCGAAGTTAAGTTTATACTGGAGGAGCAAAAAGATGTGGCTCCAGACAGATGCAAAGGGAAGGAAGTACTGGCAGGTGACAGAGGGAAAAAGTAGGTGATGAAAAAAGCTTGGGATACTGGGGACAGTCTAATCATGGGGACTGTAGTGGACAGTTACAGAATAAAACAATGAGATATAAACCAGCACAAGAGTAAAACTTTGGTAATAAGATTTGTACTGGGGAAAGGGAACAGCAGTAAAGACTTTTTAAAGAGTTACCATGAAACTTGAGTTTCTTACAATGTCTTACCCTGGCCTTCAAAGACTGACTTAATTTTATTCTTATTTTTTTAATAATACAATAATCAATAACAGATTCAATCTCTGTTCCATTACAAAGCCTTTTGCACAGTGCCAACAGAGCAAAAATCTCTGGTGGTACCGTAGAAAATGTAATTTGAACTCAAACCTGGATGGAGGGTGCCTTATTCCAGAGCTAGCAAGGCTATCCACCAGACCTTCTCTTTTATAGGAATGGGAAGATGAAGCCGTCTGAAGAGCCATAGCCTGGAAATGTCCTCCAGCCCCCTCATTTGCTTTAGCCCTACAAGAAGTGCTAAGAAGCTTCAATGACTGCAAACCAACTTTCAAAGCCTCTCTAGCCTCTGCAGCCACATGAAGTGGCTTTGCTGCCTGTAGGCACAGCTTGACCAGTTCTTGTGGTGCCAAGGAGGTGCAAGTCCCTGAGATGAGATGGGGTCAGACCATTGATTTGGCATGGCCAGGAAGCACCACTGCAGGGCCCAGCTGGAGGGGTCCAGGGAGCCCTGTGGGTCTTTAAAAGCCAATGTGTTTCTTTTTCACTGGCTTCTTGCCTCCCCCTGCCCTTCTCCCAGCTGGTGGGGAACTGACCCACTCTCATGCGCTGGAGCTGCTCTTGCCTAGGCATCCTGTAAAACCTGAACTCAATGCTTCTGCTTACAGAGGGATGACTCAGAGAGAGTGGGAATGGTGAAGCAGTGACCTCATCCCTCCGCCAAGGCTTAGTGAGACAGCGAGAGAAAAAAATGCTCACTGCTCTGCAGGCTATCTCCAGGGGCTTTTCTGTGGCAGTTATCACAGGGGCATCTAGTGAGCATGCTGCTGGTGTGGAGCAAGCTATCTTCTCTGGAAGTAGAAAATTTCACTCTCCTGTGCTGCCTGACTTGCATCGCTGCTGAGTATTAAGATTAGCTCAGAAAGAAGGGTTTGTAAAGGGAAATTTAAGTGCAAAACTGCTTACTTGCTAAAACGCATAAAAAGTGCAGGGGAAAGAGGAAGCGTATTTGTGGACCTTGAATTTCTGACATACGGTGATGCTAAAGCACATGTGTGTGATGTTTCTTCCACTGACATCTTAAAAATGCCAAGTCAGCACTGGCCAGGATGCAGATAAGCGTGGGGCTGATGAATGCTTGCACAGGGGAGGCAGAGCTGGAAACCATATGGTCAATAAAAAGGTTCAGGTGGGTAGCACTGCAATCGGGTACTTCTCCAGCAAAGTCCCCATTAACTTGGGGTTTTGCTGCTCGGTCCTTGGCATGGGGATGGCTCGCAGGGCTGGGTGACAGGCACTGTCCAGCCATGCCAGCCTGGGCTGAGCTGTCTCTGTCTTGTAACCAGGCTGCTTCTAGAACCCCCAGCAGCTCATTCAAACCCCACCTGGCTTAGCTTCACAGCAGTGCCTGTGCTTTTGATGTCCTGTATCAATGATATAAGACGTGAGGGTGATCCTCCTTCAGCCTTGTGTGCACAGCTCCTTGCACAAAGTCCTGAGTGCCGCTTAGGCACCAACGATATATTTGAGAGGAAACATCAACCTCTGCATCCAGGAGAGCGCACAAGTCCCATTAAGTACCAAAAGTTTTATTAATCACTGGAGTAAACTAACACGTAAAACCTAGAGAGCTCATTGGCAGGAAGGCATGCTGCCCCGAGGCTGGGAAAATTTGCCCTCCTTTCTTTTCATATACTGAGTTTTCCTGCAAATCTGAAAGGTTTAAAAGCCTTTGGAAAAGGGGGTGTGTGTTTGTGTGTGCACATGTGTGTGGACTCCAAGCCTAGAGTATTTAAAGCACCTTGGTTAGTGGGTCACTGTAGGCATGCGTTGAAGAAGCTGAAGTTAACATCCGTCTCGCTGTGACACAAGGTTTTCATGTGAAAGAGCATCCAGTGAAGTGCAGAGCTAGGCTGAATTCTTGCTCCCATTGAAGTCAATGAGAGTTTTGCCACTGACCTTGATGGATCCAAGCTTTCAGCTCTGGCTATACAGTAGCTGATCCAGCCCTTTTGTCCATCAATCTTGTGGAATTGTGCTCCACTATAAATCGCTCCTTGAAAGAAAAGAATGGATGCAGCTTCAAAGTCTCCTCTTGCAGCATTGCCCTGTGGAGGCTGGTCCTGGCTGGAAGCTCTCTTTTGTGGGTAATGCGGCTTCTGATAGCATTGAAGCAGTCAGCATTGAGTTGCAGTGATTTTCAGTCACCAGCAAAAGAAGAGGAATTTATTGGTCAGATTCTACTGCCCGCTTTGACTGGCTGGTAAATTGAGGCGCTGCTCAACGAAGTGACAAGTTATTTATTTAACACATTTGTAAAGCAATAGATCTGTTAGAGCAATAGCTGCATGCTGGCTGCAAGCACAGAGGATGGAGTGGGTTATGGAGTGAGCTTTGAAACAACCTGCTGGTTTGGGGGATTTTTCAAGAAGCATTTGCTCCCTGGCTTAGTTAAAGTCTTGTTCATAAAATGGATGTGGTGTTCAGACAAGATGCTGTCTCTGCTCCAAGGATTTGTTTGGTATTAGCTGGTCTGAAGGGAAAAAACACCCAGGGGAATGGTGAGTGTGGCTGGCCTGGAGCTATTTCAGAGCAGAAGGGAATGCAGGCTGTACAACACCAGCTGCTGGGGACAGCAGCCCAACCCTCTGGGTGAGGGCTGCCTTTGCGAAATACCATCCTTTGGAAAAGTATGTTTGTGAATGGATAGTGATTTGCAGAGCTGAGGAAACGATAGAAAACCCCCAGTGGTAGGGAAGGCTGTTCCTACTTTGCCAAGGATTTTCCCCAGCTCTCACAGCATCCTTGGGGCTGCTGGAGGTTTTTTTCCCCATCATGACTTGTGGGCCCCTGGCTGACAATTTGGGCAGAATCTGCTTTGTTAGATGGCTCCTGCTGCTCTTTTCTCTCCTTCTCCCCCATCTCTTTCTCTTTTATTTAAAAGCTTCATTGCGAAGCAGTAAGTAATTTCCTACCTCTGTGCCTCTCGCTTCTCAGACCCCTCTTCTAAGTCACTGGAGTTTTTTTCACTTATATATGTAATTCAACCTGAATAATGTTCACCTTACTCTCAGTTCTCAACAAATAAAATACACAGATTGCTATGAAAGTCACAAGTTAATAATGTTACAGTTTTAGGTTCCTTTACTGTTTAGTTTTTTTGCCGGGGTCTCATGCTGCTGCTTGTGGTGACTGAGAGAGAAAATAGATGCTCAGGACCTGGTCACCCCTCTCAGGACTGAGACAGTGCTCAGACAGAGCTACTTATAGACAATAATCCAACTTTTCACAGTAGCTGAAGTGTTTGTGCAGTGACCATACACCTCCAGAAGCTCAGATGCTTCTGCTGAGTGAGCCCAGGAGCATTTGTTGCCTCCCCACACTCTAGTAATGTATGTTCTTCTGTTCTCAGCTGCCCCTGTCCCCAAAGGCCTTAGTTTTAGAAGCTGATAATGAATTAAATGAGTCACCTTGGACAGCCTGGGGTCCAGAGCTGCAAAGGCACTCGCTATGCTAGCACCTGTGTTAGGCAGTATGATGGAGCAGAACTGCACTTGCCACTCAGCAGAAGTGCCCCATCCCAGGGAATGGGGCATTGCTACAGCAGGACCTTGTAATAAGAAGGCAAAACCCAATGGGATTGGGACAGATGGGTGCCTGCTCTCAAGGGCCACCCTTGGCTCGGCCACAGACCTGATGTTTGCAGACCACGTGGGACTGTGTGAGAGCCTCCCATGCGTCTCCTGTTGACTGATGTGACCCACTTGTCTCCATACTATGGGCAGGGAAGAGCCTTCCTGTAATTGTGTTAATTTGCGTGGAAAAAATTGGCTGCTGGAGTAAAGAATGTGAGTGTGTCTTTGTTGCAGTGCAGAACAGTGACATGAGGTCCAGGGCAAAAGTCCTAAGAGCTTCACTTGCCTCTTTTCAGGGTAACAACTGCCATTATAAGTAATTTGCTCCTTTCATTAAAGCCTCAGTAAAAAGAAAATTGGCTTCAAAATTTCAGATGTAAAGTACTAAATTGAAGGAGAGGTTAGCTGGAGAAAGAGCTTTCACAGAAAGACCCTTTTTGGGCAGCCCTTCAGATGGCATTAATTGTCATTATTGGGGAAAAGCTCACCTAGGGCCTGTCTTATTGAGGTCCCATATCTGAGTAATTTAGGACAAAACAGGACAAATCTCCAGAACCTGAGGGGAAAATTACAACAGGCAATGCAGTTTCCATCTCTCCCTCTTTGCAGGCCATTAGCAGGCTGTAGGCACTGTTATTATTTTATCCAGAGTGAGGTCCCATTGAAGACACAGGAATGATGCTCCTCTCTCTTGCAGGCGTGGCTTTGGTAGAGGCTTTGGGTGCTGTTGTATTGATAGTGGCCTTTTTTCTTGGGCTAATTCAGCCTATTTCCTCTTTTTACCCTTTCAATGCCGTTTTCTGTGCTGGTCTAAGAGTCACTCATGCTGCCACAGAGAGCGCAGAGAACCTGCGCAGCAGGAGACAAGGCCTTCCTGGGAAATCTCTGCTGGCTTCAGAGAGACCTTAATTTATTTGATAAAGGCAAAGCTGTAAACAACCTAATCTCCTCCTCAGGCCTCAGAAGTCCTTCTAATTGCTAGCACCAGAGGAAGCTGAGTTAGATACCTTCTCCACCGAGCTGGAGGGATTATAGCCACTTCCAGGTCTCTCTCTCGTTAATTTTTTAACAGTAGCATGTTTGGGTCTACTTTGGTAATCAGCGATAAATTCTAGGTCTTTGCTGGATGCTCCTAATTTGCTGGGTCCATGAGCACCACAGGTTTAGTCTTTTCCTGATGGTTTGTGGAATTATCTCCTGGGCCAGGGTTTTTTGATTTACCACTTTCAGTGCATCTTGAGGAAAAGAAACAATGCAAAGAAGGCGTGCAGAGAAATTCTGGGGTTTTTTGTGCCCTCTTTTTCCTCTTGTTCATTCCACAAAGAACAAGAGTTCTCTTTCTTCCCAGCCTCTTTTTATCTCAGAAGCTGTAATATGCACAACTGAAAAGAATAAAGAATGAAGTCAATATAAGAGGTAAATCTCCAAAGCCTGGAGACTACAGAGCAGTTGAATAAGACAGAGCCATGTGAAGGTAATTGCAGGGGGATAAAGGATGTCTGTGTCCTCATTGCAGAACTTGGATATCAGATACATACTTCATGTATTTTATGACACTTCATGATATTCACAGTGTGTTTTGGCAGGCAGCTGGAGCTGCAGGGTGTTTATAGACCAGCTGCATGTATTTAGGGAATATTGAGTTATCTGGTCCCTCAGGACTGCAGTTTTTCCCCAATACAAAAGGTGAAAGGTGTGTTTCCGCTTGTACCTGCAGCCAGGCTCTGTTGTTTGCTTTCGTACCTCCAAAGCTGCCAGGTACTGTTAACATCAGCATTGGATTTACATTCCAAATAGTAGATGTGGCTTTTTTTTAAATGTGACTATGGCAAATTAGAGGGCTTTGAGCAACCGCATCACTCGGATATGGACAATTTTACCCTGTTCCTGGTCCTTCCTCATTCAGTATTTGCACAGACTCCACCCCATTCTCTCCTTCTCAGCTGCCTAAGCAAGTGTCTGCTCTTTTATTTCCTTTTTTTCTTTCACTTGTACCGTCTCTCCTTGCCTTGGGTCTACTTTGGATTTCTTCCTAAATAACTTTTTTTTGGAGGAGGAGGAAGTATTTTTACAGTGGATTCCACATCATTGCATTGCTTTGGTTTCAAGCTGCTTTCCTCACGCGTGCTCTGCTACTCGCCAGTCCCATTCAGCATAACTGAACAGAAATGTTTCTATGTCCCTGCCAGCCCTGCTGCAGACGGGGGCCAAAGCCAGCTCCTCCAGCGCTGGTGCCAGCCTTGGCTCTGCCCGCTCCAGCCAGCAGCATCCTGTGCCTCTGGCTGCAATGCTGGGTGGCTTCCAAGCAGCTGGGCAAGAAAACATCGCCAGATTTTGGAGGTTTGAGGCTCGAGTGCCCAGGGGATGAAGGGAGCGGCCTGCGCCTTGTCAAGGACAATGGGCTCCTTGAACATCACTGCAAGGAGGGAGCCACCAGGACTGTCCTTGTCCCTGAGCTGCCTGGTGGCTTTTAGCCCATCCGTTTTCTGATGGGGAAAGGGAGCAGGAGAAAAGCATTTGGGCTTTAATAAAACATTTTCAATTTTAAATGTCTGGTTTAATCTAAAAGCCTCGCTCTGGATCTCCTTTATTCAAAATACAAGCGGCTCTCCTCTCTCTACTCCTTTCCAATGCAGAATGCAGCCTCCACAGAGGGATGCTGACAGAAGTCCATGCATTTTCTGTAAAGAACTAAGGAAGCTGTGCCCCCTCCATGGCTTACCTTTGGTGTACACGATGGACATTCAAGACATGTACCATCCACACATCCGCCACAGAAGGGCATGAAGAGATACAATTTTTGCTCCTGTTGCGTCTTCACAATTGCTGGTAGCTGGAAATGCTGTTAGCTGAGCTTTAAAACCATGCTCAAACCTCTCTCTTACCTGGAAATGAGTTCAGTGCAAAGACAGTGAGCAAGTGCGTGAGCATACCAAGAAGTTTTAAAGGATGAGAGGAAATGAGAAGCCCTGGGGTTCCCCTTATCTCTCCCTTCAGGAAGCCACATACTTGCTCGCATGGGTTGCTGCAACCAGTGAGCAAAGCCCACCTGAGGCTGTGCCATTGGCAGCAGTGCTGAATGTGGCTGTGCTCTCCTGGGTCCGCAGAGACCATGGGTGAAGGCTGAGGATGCTCAATGCCTGTCACCATCCCCAGCAGCAGCATGAGGAGTCCTCAGGCAGCAGGTGATCTGAAACATCTATAGAAGGACTTGAAGGTGGCGGGGGGGTTAGTGGTTTATACTGCATTTGCTTTCTGGGTTCTCCATCCTTTGCTGCTTACCTGAAGAAAGGATAGCTGTAATTTTTCCTCCCTTATCTTTTAGCTTAGAAAGATTTTGTTCTCCTTTTCCCTAAAGCATTGGAGATTGACAACAGTGCTGGGCAGCATGTTTATTCCTGATCTAGTAAAGATATATCCTGTGCCTTGGTGTCCTGCTTGGGCTTATAGGCAAATTTGGAAACTGGTAGCACTTTTCCTCCAAAACTGAACTGTCTGGGCAGCATTTGCCTTCCTCACCAGGGTTTGCTGTGGTCTGAGAGGGTCAGAGCACTGCCAGCAGTCTCCAGCTCTTCTCTTTTGGGGGTCTTTCAATATTTAAGTTCTTTCTTTATGATATTTCCGATATCAACTGTGTACTGGAGGTTGTCAGAGCTACTGGAGACAGTGGATGCTCTGTGGGTAAAACCCCAAATATCTATTAACTGGCTGCTCTCTCCTGGCTGGAAATGGGGTCTAGTAACAGGGTGATCCCTCCAGGGCTGGGTACCCAGTATTTAAACCAGGGCTGTCTCCCTAGCTGATGTAGCTGCCTCTTAGGAGTCAGAAAGGAGGCTGCAAGAAACCATAAATCCTTCTTCCTGTAAGCTCAGAACCTGGAGGTTTAATATCCGGCATTAAAGTAATATCTTTGGGGTTTTTCTTTCCTATCCTGCCAACCCCAGGTTATAAAGGCAGAGGATGTTGAGACAGCAGAGGCTGAAGTGTTTTAGGAAGGTGGATATTGCTGCTTTAGGAAGCAGCAATAGATAATGATACTAAGCCTGGTTTAGGTTCAGTGAAAAGCTTAACTAGGACCAAAAGACCCCATAAACCCCCAAAGAAAGATTCCCATGAGCTTCTATGGGATTTTGGCTTTGGCCCAGCATGGAAGGCTCTGACTGACTCCAATGGGATCTGGATGCGGTCCAGCAGAGCAGTACTGTTCCAAGTGCCCTCCTCTCCATCTACCTGGCACAGCCATGCCTCTCCCAGCTCTCCTGTCCCAGGACAGGCACTGGAGTTTGTGTTTGGAATATTTGTTCACACTGGGGAAGATACAACTTGCCCAGCCCTTGGGAGAGGAGGAAAGGGCATCTGTGCATGTGGAGTGTTTCATATGTGCTCAAAGGTGCTCAAACACCCTGGTTCCAGCACCCTCCTGGTCAGCTTGAGCCCAGCTTGAGGCCGACTCCTACCCCTATAAGAATGGCTCAGGCTGAAGAATATGGACATTTCACAGATGGGGTTAAGCACAGACAACTTACTCCTGTGTCCATCCTTGCTGGTCCCTTCAGGAGACATGTTTGTCTAGAGCTGCTGGAAATGGAGCATTTCCCAGCATGTAACTTATTTCAGCGCTGTTCCAAAGGCTGCGGGAATGCAGAGACTTCCAGAGCATTTTAATAAATATAAAAATGTAAAACAAGTGCAGACGTGCTGGTTCCTGCCAACTCTCCTTCCTCTCCCATTCAGGGTGTGTGTTGTGTTACTTTTTCCTTCAAGTACCAGCTGAAGAAAGAGCGAGGCAGGCTATAACAATGCAGGGAGAAAAAACATTGCTGCCCTGCTCCTAATTTCTCCCAGCCCTTCTGAATAGCCTGTTCCATGCTGCTCCATCTTGCTCTGAGCAACCAGCCAAGTTTTCCCACAGGAAGTGCCTTCAGGATTAGAAAGCTGAGATTTTTATATGGAGTGTGTTTGTTTCTCTGATCACCCAGGAATATAATGGCCGAGTCAATCACTTGTCAGAGAGGGCTCATTACAGTCAGCGGAGACAAGGAGCCGGGCGGCGGAGGGCAAGCTGTGCACAGCGGGGTGCATGGCACAGGCAGCTCAGTCTTTCTTTGCCCAGCGCTGCTCCATTCTCTCTCCTAATGCCGATGGAGGATGGGTCGTGGCGGCTGGCGGGGTGCAGAGGGAGCCTCAGGCGGCTGTGGCTGCAGCGATGGAGGATGCTCAGTCGTGCGCCCATCGCTTCTGTCGTCAGACCCACCCAGCATCGGCTCTCACCCAGCCACCCAGGGTGATCATGGGCATGGCTGTGGAGCCCATCCCACACCTCTGCTGCTGCACATCTGCTCCTCCTCACTCCCTCCTCATTTCCCAACCCACCATGAGGCTCAGCGCTCTGCCTAGCCCCTGAAATCACTGCAAAATGAGGGCAACGCTAATTAGTGTAATTAGTCCTTTGCTCTTTCCCCGATGGAAAACGAAGGCAGCAGTCATCCCGCTGAAGCCAGGCATAGCTCTGCCCGAGGCTGCCAGGGTGTGCGCAGCAGGGACATGCTGGCACCTCCCCGTGCCTGTCACGCTGACCTGAGGTTAATTGAGAGCAGGTCTCAACCCATTTTGCAAAGATGAATTTGTTGCCCGTGTTCCTCTCGGCTGTGAGGTTATGGGTTTCTCGCTCATAATGGTGTCCCGCCAGCTCCAGGATGATCTGTGGGCTCTCTCGCCTGGAAATGGGACAAGGCAGCAGAAACACCCCTGAGCCAGAAGCTAATCCAGCTCCACGCAACCTGAAACCTATGCTCCGCAGCTGAAGAAATTAGCTTCCCCCCTCATTTCAGAGTTAATCCTGCCCAGAGCCAGTTCAGCACAGTCTCGCCTCCCTGGTATCTATAGGCATGGAAACTCAGCCATTTTGACATTTCTGGCTGAGAATCCTGCCCTTAGCAAACACACTTGATGCTGATACAAGGTCTCTTGGCTGCCTATGCTCGTACCCATCTGTCATGGTGGCACTGTGCCCGTGAGCAAGATGCTCTGCTATATTTGCTGCAGCATAGGTGCCAAGGAGACCAGATGTTTTCAGCAGGAAAGTGAAATGGGGAGGCAGTGTCCTTTATCAAAACTCGTGGCTCTCGTGGCCGCACTGTGGGGCAGAAGCACACAGAGGGGCCTTGCCTGCCCTTGGCCAGTGCATCCAGACTCCCCGAGTGTGTTTGCTAAACCAGCCCCACATCTGCTGCCTGCAGAGGGGCAATCACCTGCTGGGCACAGCAAACTGCCTTTGTCTGCCTATAGTGCCTGAAAGCAGGAGGTCCCCATCCTCTGCCAGCCTGCTCTCAAGGATAGCCAGGAGGAACAGTGGGTGCTGATGCTGGCATGGGTACCAGTGCCAGTACAGGGGCTGGGGCAGGGCTCCAGCAAAGCCGAGGCAAGGAACATATGATGATGCTCGCAGCTGGGTTTTGCATCTCAGCACCTCTCCTCTGCAGCCTGTGAGCCAGCACTTGCTCAGACCTCAGACAAGTCCCAGGAGAGACAGCAAATAAGATGTTATTTTCCTCTCCGTCTGAGCAGTAATTTTCTGCCAGCCCACATGAGCAGGGAATTGCAGTGCATAATCACAACCCTGTATTCCCATGGTGATGCTGCTCAGCCCCAGGAGACCAAGGCAGCACAGGGAGCAGGGCAGGAGCAGGCAAGGCAGAGCCCTGGTTAAGGCCAGAGAGTCTGAAACAAGCCACCAAGCAGGGAAAGGAGGATGCTCTGCATCCGAAGCTCCCCTAGCAGATGGGCTGCACTGAGCAGTGATTTTTGGGGCAAAACACCTCTTGCTGCTGGCTAGATGGATGCAGATGATGTGGCACAATGAGCCCCAACTCCCATAGGATCAGGGGGCATAGGGCAGGCTTGTGCCCCATCACCTGCAGCACAGTCAGCAGCCTCCCTAAAGTTGGGGGAGAAATGATAGGGAAAGCCTGGTGCCTGGTTATTCCGAGGAACTTAAAGGTTTTCAAGCGAGGGAAAAAAAAAAGCATCAGTAGCAGTTGTGAGTGTTTCAGGAAACAACTCGTTGGTATCTGTTCTCACCAGTGAGAGAAAAATCAACCCTATAGGATTACAGCCTGCTTAAATCCAGGAATAAAGGGTGTTTGAAGTTCCTCTCTATTAACAAAACCCCTGGAGTGTTTCCTTGATATCGCTGTCAGGGAAATGTTGAGGTTGGAGATACCCACCCTGTACACATGCTGGCTCCTCTGTCAGGTGGGGGAGCTGAAAGAAATGTGGATGCTGGAATTTCCTAGTGCTGAGTCTGTCGAATAAGGCAAATCCCAGGCAAGTTGAAGAGATGCTGCTCCGCCTAAGAAGGAACGTGATTCTTCAGGGTTTCTTACTGATAAAATAGAAAAATTGCATCTGAAACACAAAGCAAGCAAAAACTTTGAGTAATTCTTGCAGAAATCTGGTGGTTCGATATTTATTGTTCTGATTGACTTAAAAACTAAACTACATCTGTGTTATCCTAATTAAGCCGCTCAGAGCTTCTGTAGCATTGTAGTGAGTATCTTGTCATGAAGTTGAACTCTGGAAAATAGTTTGAAGGCTCCTGAGACCTAAACCTGTATTTTTATTGCTGTTGGCTGATGATGTTTGTGGAAGTTGGAGCAATGACCTGATAATTTGCCAATCACCATGAAACATGCACTGTTAAACTTCTCTTCTGGGTGTCCCATGCGAAATCCCGGCTGCTTTAGACACTTCATGAAATAAAACTGAGCTTTTAAGATTTATGGGGGATTGTGACAGACCTGGGAAGCTGATGCTGCTGGCTTTCAAACAGATGAAGCTGTCATTTTGCCGTGCAGAAAACTGAACTTCTTGATTTTTGTATTAGCTAGTGCCTATGAGGACTAAGCCAATTCACTGAGCCAACTTCAGAGCTTGCAGCATTTGTTTGTCTTTAAGTAGAGCTGGCCAGAAAACAAAGATCCTGTAACACTACTGTAGTAAGGCCTTGGGTTTCCTTAGCTTTAATTATCAAACCTTGGGAAACTTTTTTCTTGGAATTAAAAGCTGTTGAGAGACAGAAATTCATCTACTCTGGACAACAGACACCTAGGGAAGACCCACTGCCTGCTACTGCCACTGGAGAGCCTCATCGGAAAGCCTGTTCATTGGGGCTGATGTGGTGCCCTGAAAACCAGGTAAACCACGTAAAAATCAGCTCGTAACATCTTTTATTTTCCCTTTTCAAATCCAGGGATCAGAGAGCTTTCTGACCTGCCTGAAGCAGAGGACAAGCCCCCTTGAAGCCTGTTCCTCATGCAGGGAGGCTGGAGAAAGGCTAAAGGCAAGAAAAAGACTCCTCTTAGCAAAATTAAGCCTTGAGGTGTATTTAATGAGATTAAAGTTCCCTGGTTGCTTGCTCTTGCCCTCTTCCTGTCCTCATTAACTTCCACTTGAACTCCCTTCCCAAGCTGCTGACCTCGCTGGAAGCACTGGGAATGCTTGCAGGGGCCCTGACAGGCTGGAGAGGCAGCTGCACCGCTGCAGCACCCATGGGTGATGGTGTGGGACCACGGGGTGTTTTCAGGCAGGTCACCCTGTGTGGTGGGCCCCCTTTCTCCTAGTGGGACACAGGGACATGGGGCACACACCCCGCCTGGTGCGGATGCCCAGGGAGGTGAGCATGGGCACTGGGGAATCACTCCAGTGGTGTGGGGTGATTCAGGGCCAGGGCAGGGCTGACAGAGCAGTCGTCATCCTGCCTGATGCCAGCACAGGTAGTGTCAGCATCCCTGGACCAGAAAGGAGCAGCGTCCTCTTGCTGGAGGGGATTTGCTTCTTCTGGCAAATGAAGGAGGGGGGGGCAATGAAAGAGAAATCAGTTAAACACTCATCCCTCCTGCAGAGGAGCAGACAGGGTGCTCCTGGATGCTTCCCACCTCCCTTCTGCCAAGGGGTGCTCTCAGATGGGACTTTCCAGCCTTCTCTTCCCTCCAGACTGCCCTAAGCAGGGAAGAGCTTGCTGTAGCTCCATGCCAAGCTGCCTGCCTTCTGCACAACAGACTCATCACTGCATTTGCGGGCAGCACTGGGCTAGGGATCCCTCTGCCTGCTGGACCCTCAGGGTCTCCCCGGCTGATTGGTCCCTAAACCAGCTTCAAGGAGACCTGGTCCCTGTGCAGCACCCAGTGCTGTGAGGCCATGGCTCAGGATTGAGCCCCCGGCACGTTAAATCATTGGGAGTGGTTGGAAAAACCCTAATGCAACTGCTGCAGCTGCCTGCCAGGTACCTGCCCGACGTGCTGGCTTCCTGCCCGTCAGCACCAGCTCAGCAGCACTGGGACCATGGGGTCTCCGCAGCCAGACACACTATGATTGCACAACAGGGCCTGCCTCTGCTCGCTCCAGACCTCAAGGCACCTGAGGTCTGCAGACCTCCTCCATGAGCAATTGCTCTCCTTGGGCATCCTTATGTCCAGAGATGCTCTCCCCATGGCCAGGCTGCCCCTGGCACTGCTGAAGGAGAAGCCATTACTGAAGGGTATTTTTAACATCACCTTGGTAAAACGTAAAGGCTGAAAATCTCTTGGCAGACAGAGAGCTATTCTTCTCTTTCTGATGAAGAAACTATTTCCTTGTACATCTGGTTCATATTTTAATTCAGGTTTCTGCCAGAAACAATTCTGAAAACAAAACGCAGAGCCGAGCGGAGCGAATGTATACATTCCTGAAGGATTCCTTCACCACTCCTCTCCTACCCAAACCTCCCAGTCCTCCTTGCAAACCTTCCTTCCTTCTTTCCTTTTCCATTTTTCATTTCTTTTTAATTAGTTTTCTTTTCAAAACATGAAAACATGTGGCCTGATTAGCTCTGGAACACTCCTGCCTGCATCGTATAAAATGAGCTGCATCTAGAAAATCATTGCAATGAATAGAGAAGAAAAATACTCCATCACAGGACTTTTTGTATATTTTTTTAATTGTTTAAGCCTATTATCACTGCAGTCAGATTTGTCTGCAAAGCCTTATTAATGACTGTGTGATGTGAGCCTCACGCTGGGGCCTTGCGGCTCAGAGATGTTGTATTTTTCTTTAAAATCCATGTTTCGGACTAGGAAAGGGGAAGCAGCAGCAAGTGGCGTTTGAGGTTACATTTGGCTGCGCACATCCTGCTTACCTGCTTATCCCAGTCCTGGTCTAACTAAGCCTCAGTAATTGGGAGGGATGGGGAGTTGATGGGTGGGTGCACCCAAAGGCTGCCTGTACCACCTATGAGAGAGGTGGCAGCCACAGTGTTGTCATAGCACCAAACTCCTGCTTCTGTCTCTGCTGCTGAGGAAGCACAGCAGCTGAAAGCCATTGGCTTTGCCTAATTGGGAACAGAGATGATACATCAAGAAAGAAACATGTAGCCCCAAATTATTAGTGTTCCTAGTGGCAGTAGCGCAGTTGCTATTTGACAGTCAGCCTCTACTCTCTCACCAAGGTATCCAAGTGACGTCTGAGCTCGAAGACCATGTGTTTTGAATGGAAATGTTTGCAAACATCTTATCGAGAGAGGTTTGTGTTGGTTTTGATTTATCCTTTATGCAGAGGGAAAAAATACAGGGTCGGGAGTAGGACCCTCCTTTACCTCCTCCACAAATACCTCTAAGCTTTTCACTTCTTGCTTAGTGAGGCTGTTTCAGGTTAGGATAGAAAAGGGTAAGCAGTGGTGGCCGAGAGATGACCTGCAAACTCTCAGAATGTTTTGACTTGCTTTTTAACCCTATATAGCTGATTATTCAAATACCTGTGCAAATGCAGGGAGTCCTGTCTGCAGTAGAAATGGGGTGGCCCTGGCTCTGGCTCTGCAGAGGGGGACACCTTTCCTTGGTTCCCGCATAAGCTGCTGTGCGGGATGGCAAGAAGAGGGATGCTATTCCTGGCAGGGTTATGAACCAGAGCCTGCTGCCTTCCCTGCAGAGAGTTGCTTGCTTTCACTCCAATAATTGCTGCTTGCTTGGAAATGTTCCTGCTAAAAGACCGAAATGACTGATTACAAAAATTGGAAAGGATTAAAATCTCTAAAACAATGCAAAGGGAAGCAAATAGATGAGCTAGCGAGGGAATGGGCTTATCACTTCTTGAGCAAACAAACAAGTGAAAGCTAATTTTCTGAGCCAGCAAATGAATGATTAATGAACCAACCCACTATTAACCCTTCATCACAAGCTCACCTACTTCGGGTAACTGCTTTGCATGGCTATTGCTCTGTTTCACATTGGAATAAAGACACAGTTTGATAGTCACAAATCTGCAGCCCAGGCTGTATTTCAAAAGGCTTTCATGTAGCAGGTATATCTGGGGAAGGAAGAAAACATGGTTTAAAGATGTTCCAGATGTACAATATTTGGGATGTGGCATTGTTTCAAGAGCCACCCATTTGTGTATCTCCCACCATGACAATAAACTAACCTTCTTGACACAGGCAAAACATATATTAAAATATGAACTTGTCTTTTACTGCATTTTGTTAAATGATTAATTTGCCTTATATTAACTTAAAATGAGCTCATTAAAAGATTTCTTTTTTCTTTGAAAGCAGTGCTCATTATATTATCATTTTAAGTAATTAAGTCAGAATAAATGGCTCTGTGAAGCTATTTTAATGTAACATCTAATTATATCTGACCTAGACACTGAACTATAATCATTAACTACATGAACTGTGTAATGTTCTGCAGACTCTTTAATAATTTATGCAGGCTGAATTCAGCTGCGTGGAGTTGTAAGCTGAGGCTGTTAGATGCCATGCACCTGTATTGGGTTTGGGATGCCTCATGGGAGTTTACTTGTTGGGCTGTTTCCAGCCTCATCTTGGTTCTGGGTGGGGGTTTCCATGTGGAGCTGTGCTGGTCATAGGCTCAGTTTGATCTAGAATGGGTTGCTTTTCCTTTGTTGTGTGATGGGGATCGAGCATGTGTATCTTGGGCAAGTGCATGGTTTGGTGTTTTCTCCTGTAGGATGCACTAATCAAGGTAATATATGATATGTGCTGAAAGTGTGTTAGACTGTAACATAGATGTTTTCACATGAGTGGCCAGACTTGGTTACAAGAAGCTTTGGTTTTTGCTGTGTTGAACTGTATGCTTACTGGTTGCCTTATTGGAGGCTCAGTCTGTGCTTCCATTTTAAACAAATATTTTGATCTATTTGCATGCAGCTTCCAGACCCATGTTCCCCGAAAGGCTTACTCAGGTTAGGCTCATTCCTGAAAATAAGGTTTTTTGGGGAAGGAAAAATTGGTTTACAGGAGTTTTAACGTTTCCCTAACTCAAACAGAAAAGAGAGGGGCTGGACGCTGCTATTGCAATAGATGGTCCGTCCATTTTCTGGGCTGGATGCCTTGTGGCAAGGGAACAGATGTACCATGTTGTAGAGCATCCAAAAATTGCTGGTGCCACCTATTGGTGGAAAACTACAGATTAGGACGCGATTAATGCCTGTTATTATGCCCGCTGCTTATCAGTCCCCAGCTGACAGGTGGGTCAAACCAGTTGTACTGTTAGTTTCAATATCAGTTACTGTTGGCAAACATTGTTCTCATTCCTCGTGTATCTTGGGTGTGATTTGCAAACAAGAGGGTTTGCTGCGGGCAGGCAGCTGCCCGTGGACACGTGTAGCCCTGGGGATGCACGTGTGAAGAAGGAAGGTTGGCAAATCTGCTCACTGAGAGCAGGGGAGGGCAGAGCTAAACCCCAGCCTTGTGTAAATGGTGCTGCTAGATGTGTGAACAAACTTATTTGGCTTAGGATAAATGTTGGGTATTCCTATAGCCACTGCTCACGGCTGCAAGTTGGGATGAGGAGGGAGACGCGGTGTGGTTATCACTTCTGGGTGGTGATGCAGTGCTGCTTTGGGGGCCTCCTTGCTCCAGATGGAGACCTACTTGCTAGGCACAGGGGTGGATAATTTAACTAAGCAAAGGAGACATAGGTACAGATAAGTCTTTGCTGTGTAGCTTTTGCTATGTGGATTTTTCCAGTCTCAGGGGATTTTCCAGCCTTGCAAGGGAGATGAGGGAGAGCTGAATCCCAACCTAGCACCTTCCTTCCTCCTGTCTTGTTGCAGGAGACCTTTAGTCAAGCCCTGATAGGCAACAAAAAGTCCTGCTGGCCTCCTGCCTGGTATGCTTAAGCAGTTTTATAGCTGTCATATAGAACAGCCCTATATTAGCATGAGGTTTAATACTCTCAAGAAACCTCTAGCCACAGTACTGACATCATGGACTAAAGGCTCCAAAGGTTCACTTGCTTAAGTGGCTATTTGTAATACAGTCTTTTAATAAAATCTCATTAAAGGAGAGCTCCTGCCTAAGCCCAGTTCCTGAGATTGTTGGAACAGAGCATCAAAGGCTGGCCACATGAGCTGCTTCAGGAGGCAGGAGGGAATAAATAGGCCCCTGCAAGGACATGGTTAGTGCTGTAAAGAAGTGCCTGGCACTTGTCCCTGCTGCTCTAGTCCAGGCCCAGAGGAATAAAAGGGCTTTGTAGAAAGTAGAGCAGAGGATGAGCAATGTAGAGGAAAATAGGGAGAGATGCTCACAGCTGTTCTCTCCTACCTCAACCAGGAAGGACCAGTGGGAGAGAAGAAGGGCTCAGGCTCATCTTCAGTTTTCTCTTCCCACCACAAGCTCCTGAATGCTGATGACTTCAGCCCCTAAGCCAGGAGCAGAGGATGCAGGCTGCTCTTCAGTTAAGATTCTGGGTGGATGGTGCTCCCAGAGCTTCCTTTACACGTTCTGTTGCAGTTTGACTCAACCTTTTTTACTGTATGCTTGAAGAATACTCTGAATTCCAGGGAAGAGTTTTCTAAACGCTTGTCTCCTCTGTAATTTTTCTGTCATGCCATAGAGAGGAGCTGCTTGAAAGACTTCAGCAAAGAAATTATTCTCTATTTCAATCTGAAGGTTTTTTTCTTTTTTTTTCTCCTTTTAAATACCTAAAAAATTACTCTTTGATGTGAAAATTATATGCACTTAGAGATATGCTAATATGAAAATGATTGGAGAAATGTTGAACATGGAGATCAGCTCATTTCCAGGCACTCTCCTCACCACCTGCATCTCCGGCAACCTCAGTCCCATTCTTCTGTACATAGCTCTGTCTAAAGCCATGTTATTTATGTTGTGAAAGCTACTCTTCTGTTAAATGGGTTCAAAAGCAGATCCTCTGTGTTAGTACTGAGATTTTTTTCCCCCTTCTTTTTCAAGTGAAGGGTTTTTATGCCTGGTGTATGGTTTTCTCAGAAAGATGGTTGTGAAGTCCCTGCTCAGGAGATGCTTAAGGACCAGCAGTGCTCTTCTGACTCGACTTGTGGGCTGTGTACCCGTCCCAAAGCCATCACCAGAAGCTAAAGCTTCTCAGCAGATCCTCCAGGTCCTTAGTGCCAGAAGTGGTCCCCAGCCCCCTGGCTTCAGGTTTTGCACAGATTGAAAACTTGCCACTGCCTGAACAAAAAGTGGCCACTGATTTTGAGGGGATGCAGCATGTTCTTGTGTCTGATTTCAGAGGTGTCTTGCCTGTGGTTCTTTACATATGTGAAATGAGATAAGCTGGGGAAAAAAGGGTGATTGTAGAGTATCAGCCAGGATGGTATCTTCATGTTTTCCTTGCTGTCTTCAAAAGCATAATTGGATTTGGCAAAGGCAGAGCTGATATCATCACAGCTAAAGATGACTTTGTTTAAAGTGGGTGGATGCCCTGTACCTGCTGGTGGAGATCGGAAGAGCTCTTGAAGAAAGCCTGAAAAGCAGGAGATGTGTTTGTCTGTGAAATGGGATGATGGCTGCCACGTATTAAGTTTTAATATACCTCTGCTGAATACTCTGCTCCTTTAGTGTCCCAGTTGCTCATGGTTAGCTCCTTGTCACTTTGGTGCTGGTGGCATTGCTGGCAGCTCCTCATGCAGTGGGGGTGATGCTTTGTGCTGTTAGCACAGAAATTAAAGCAACTGTGGTTTCTCTTTGGACACCAGCACTGTGGCAAATTTAAAATGTCCAGTGAGAAGATTCTGCCTGTGCTTAATCTGAAATGGGCCAATGTTTCGCCAAATGGCCATCTGTTGAACCACAAGCAGTTGTGCTTGGGGAAAAAAAGCCACCTCAAAACCAGCCGGATACATTGAGTTTCCAACTGTTTTACAGGACCGCTCCAAATCCATTGCTTGCATTAATCAATTAAACCAACTTTGATTTCAAAGGTCTCCGGAGTTTATATCCAAGTTCCACCAAAACTTGCAAATCCCATGTTGTATATGATGCCTTTGCTCATGTATTATTTGGTTCCAGATATTTTCTAATTGAGAGGCATTAAAAATATCCATACAATTGAAAATATGCAGTACATGCAGCACCTAAGAAAGCCTAGATATAAGACACAGGCATGTACATGCACCCATCACTCCTGTTAAAAGGAAAGCCGCTACTGAGCACTGTAGAACTGGTGACTGATGCTCAGAGTTACATTACACATTCATCCGAGTCCAGCCAAAGCTGAAATCCAGTATTTTGGGGTGGAGACACTCTTCATGCCTGGTTCCCATTGGAGACTTGCTTCATGCTCATTTTGTTTCTGGCAGAAGTACAGTGGGCTCTCTGTTTCTCAGGCCCTGCTCCTGCAGCACGGTTCAGATCCCTAGCCTGCAGCTTGGTTTTTGGTTTCATCAATGTTAAACAGGTCATTTAATCTAAAACTTGCATACGAATTTGATGGCTTGGGTACAGGCAAACTTTTTCTGCTTCTGGTCCTAAATTCAAATCACTTGGAGGCACACATTTAATCTTGCCAATGGGCAGAGGCAGACATGTAGGTGAAATTTCCCTGCTAGCAAGGCCAGCTTTGAATGGCCTGGGCTTATTTAGAGGGTAAATTACATCCCAGTATAAAGGCACTGGAGAAATGATCCCCATCCATGAAGCCTTATATCAACTAAATCAGATGTAACAAACTGACTTTCTCATAAATGTCCGAAACTGTGAAGCACACTTGCACAGGGTTGCATGAGTCCTTTGAAAGTTTAGTGTTAGCTGTTGTAAGCAGGCTTGATTCTAGGATGCTTGGGTTTCACCTGGGAATGGAGATATCCTGGCTCTAGGGAGGCCGTTAGAGGAAAGATGTTTTAAATGTCAAAGATGTATGTGTTGCTAGTGTATTTAAAACTATGGGTAGTTGGAGCCTCATACCTGTGCAGCAATGAATCAGAGTAAATAAATGCAAATGTCCAGAAGAACAAAAGGAACATTAAACAGATAATAACCTCTTTGCTGGGAAACAGCAAAGTTTCAGAGTCCATAAATAAAACCTCCTAATGTAATAAATGTTCTGGAGATAACTGGAAAAAATACTGAAATGGTCACTTGGTTGGAGGGAGCGTATTTCACTTTTGCCTAGCAAAAGGACTTGAAACCTCAGCAGTTGAGTTGATTCATAGCCCGTTGTAATGTCCCGGTTATCCCCGATAGCAGCATGTTTCATGCAGCAAGTACTACAGTATGTCAGTGTCTAGTTAATATTTTAAGGAGAGCAGAGAACAAGCAGATCATAGTTTGCTGATCTGTTTGGGTGGGGTTTTTTCTGTTCTTTGCCATTTTTTAGGAAACAGGCTACTGATAAGACTAGAATCCTGGATGGAGATGACTGCTTGATGTGCTAATCCCCTGGGAAGATGCAACATCTTTTGAACTCACCAGGAAGAGAAGAACTGGGGAGGTGAGTCAGGGCCGGGCAGCATGGGCAGTGAATGGAAGGTCTGAACACATGCCAGGATGGAGCAAACAATACAAGTTCTCGTAGGGCTCCAACTAAATTGCTGACCCAAACTGGCATGAACTCCCTGTGGTTTTGCTGCTGAGTAATGTTTCTGTGCATAAAAATCAGACAAGTTTGGTGTAAGCACCCCTTTTATCTTGGAAGTTTCTTTCATTTGTAAGCAACGCAACCCAAAATTCCTTGCAGTATGCCAGGTTAGATGATATGAGCCTGTTTCCATGCAGATGTGCCAAGAGGGTCAGGTGAACTCTGCTCCCTTTGCAGTTCTCCCTTTACTGAGCATCCTTTACACTTGCAGGCAGCCATGTCCGATGCTGGTGTCAGCCTGGGCAAAGTGTGCAGCTTTATCGATGACAAACAAGGGAGCTGCTCATGTGCTGTTTTATCCAAACTCTGCCAGAAGCCCCGTGGGCTGGATGCTGGTGGGGAGGAAGGATGTGTAGGGTGTTTTGCTTTGTCTGTGTTCTTGTTATGCTGAGCTGAAGGAAAGAAGGCTAAATTTGGTGTATGGTTGTATGCTGTCATCCAGGAGGATATCCTCCCAGTAATCTATATCTGTTCTGGCCCAGTGTTTATGCAGGGAAGGATGGTTCCCAGTGTCTCTTAGGAAGATGTTTTGGTTGCATGAAGTGCAACATGCAGTGAATATCTAGTGCTTTCCCCTGTTGCTGAATTTGCCATTGGTGTGCTATAAAGGCTGTACCTTCTGCCACTGCCTCTATGCTCCTTTCCAGACACAACTTGCCTGAGACTGTGCTCGGCTGAGTGATTAGAGGGGAGAAAAATCAGCAGAAAGGGGTGTATGGTGTGTAGCAGGAACAAGGGTGTGTTGTGCACCTACAGGTGTTTTCCTGCCCCTTGCAGGGTGAAGGAGTCCTTTGGGGACAGAGAGAGGGGGCTGACAAGGGACCTGATTGGCAGACCTCTCCAGCCTGATGGGGTCCTATGTTGGTCTGAGCTCTGCTGCTTCACTGCGCATACCTCTGTGTTTCAAAGCTGTCTGTGTTTAATGTTCATGCTGTGATCTCAAGTTAGCCGTGTCTGAACAGAAGATGTTCCTTAGAAGTCTGTATTAAGCAACATTAAAAGCCAAAATGGGCTGCTCAGATGTGTGCTTTGACAGACTTTCTGACAGTGCATAGCATAGCATATAGCAGGAAAAAGGTCCCAGAATTTGCTGGTTTTATTCCTCCTCCACTCCAAGTGTGTTTAGTGCCATGAATAATAGGGACAGCATGGCTGGGATGAGCTTGTGCAGACACTGACCTGCAACTGCTCTATGTGAACACAAAAATGTCCATTAACCTGTCCTGATTGCCTTGTATCAACACAGGATGGTTCATGCCATCTCTTACACCTGGCGGATCTAAATGGGACCTTGGGGAAAGGGTACGGTTAGGTAATAAATTACAAGCTAGAGAGGCAAAGTTACAGATCCTTTTATTCCTTGTAGCGAGGTAATGTTGACTATCTTATTTGTTGTTATTTTGAACTTATTTCAGTAGAAGTGACACAAGCTTTTTCTACAGTTTCTGTCTTTCTCCAAGTAATGGTCAAGATCAGGACAATATGTACCTGTGTAGATGCAATTTAGCACTATTTTAGAATGTGACTTAGATGGGGTTTTTTTTGGAGGGGATGGGAGAGAGTTGTGGTTTGGTTGTTGGGTTTTTAATATAGAGCAGAGGAGAGTCTTTTGTTCTCAAGTAACTCAAAACCACAAACAACATAAAGCTTTTTCAGGGCTGTTTGTTGTTACAGTCAAACCTTGCACAAGCACTGGTGGGGAGAGTCTGAGAGCTGGGCACCTGGAAAAGGCATTGGTGTGGAGACCAGCTGAGATAAGTGAGAAATTGTGAGGTGTTGGTTTTGGCAGGGTTATCCTGTGCTCTACAGGGCTTTGCAAAGCTTGTATTTCCATCTTATTTTGGGGGCCTGTTACTGAGTATCTTAAACCTGGAGATATCATTTCACATGCAGCCTGTTGTCAGGGCTACAAAGAGTTGCAGATGTGCATTTGTGAGAAATTCCCGGTAAACAACCAGAGATTTTAGGTGGAGGATTTTAGGAACATCACATCCCATTATTGCGTGCTTGTCACCTTCTGATGGTGCAGTTGTGAAGCCTCATCAGCTATTGCGTGCTGGAGCAGGGGTGTTCTATGGCAAGTGGGTACCCAGCCAGCTTCATACATGCTTGCATGGAAACGTGGGACTGCTTTCTGCACGGTGCCTGTTTCTGCAGCACTGGGATTGGTGTCAAATGCGGATTTCATGCTGGCTGCAGCCCCTCATGTGCCACAACAGTGTCACTGTTGTGAGGAGAAGCACTGGCCAGCACCACAGCTCCCTGCCCATACTGCACCAGTCACCCCTCCACACATGCAGCCACTGACATAGAAATGTGGGGTACCCGACCTGATCTGATCTTCTGCCTCCTGCCAAAGGGCCCCTTCCCCCTTCGCACACCATACTGAATCCCGTGTTTAGCTCTTTGATTTCTCAGCCTTTCAGTGTAGAAGTGGTAACATCTGGTGAAGCACCAAAAGGGGAATAGCACTTGTAGGAGATCATCAGGAAAAAGACGAAACTCCGGGTGTATGGAGTAGAAGCCTGCAGTTAATCCCCTTATTTCAAATGGTGTTTTCTGAGTAGGTGATAATCAGTGGGCCTTTACCGCTTAATTAAAGGGCTTTGTAAAGCAAATGATGTGGAGAATACGCAGCCTTGAGAGAGCAGTGAGTGAGAGATGCTTGGTGGCGTCCCTGTGGTTTTATTCTGGTCTGACAGACTGCCTTGGGCGGGGGGTAAATGAGGGAGGAACATCCACCCCGGGAAACAACCTGGGCCCTTTCTCCAGATGTTTTGGGAGGGGGGAAGGGGAGTCTTGGTAGGTAAAAAGTGGGTAAAACATCACCAGTTAACTGGGAAAGATTCAGTCTGTGCTGGAGAAGCTGACTGCAGTCACACTGTTCTTACCAGTACAGTGGGAAGCAAGGTTGTGTTGTCTTCAAATATTAATGTATGACCTCCAGATGATGCTTCAGAAATGTACACTGATGCTCTTTGTGTTTCTTTAGAATCTATGGGAGGTTTGCACTACCTTCTATGAGAAAAAGACACTCTTCAAGATCACTGATTTAAGAACTTTTCAGCAGCAGCACTGCAAAATGATTCTTTTATTTTTAAGCTGTAACCGAGCTTGGGTTTGAAGAGGTTTCTTTGATGCTTATCTTCCTCCATCTGAAAACTTAACACAGATTCATCTGAGCTTGCTTTCCATAGTGCTTGTTACCATCTGCAGTTTCTCACAAAGTTTTGGCTCCTTAGATTAAGGGTATTCCTGGATATAATTTTAGTTCTTTAAACTTCCAGCATCCCTGCTAACCTTTTACTGTTGGACTTGATGATTTTAAAGGTCTTTTCCAACCTGCATGATTCTATGGTTCTACCTGGCAAATAGTCTAGGTCCAGAGGTGAAATCAAGTAAAGGAGAGCCTATGTACAAGAATACAGACGTTCGTAAGAGGTAAGATTCATCTCCCAGGGTGGAACCACATGAGCTAGCTTCAATCTTCAGTCCATGTTTGGGACATAGGTGAATATAGCAGCACTAGTAATTAGTTTGTACTAGACAAGAAGGATCATTTGACACTAAGCTTTTACATTAAGATTGCAGGAAGCGTGCCTGGACTCTCAGCATGAATGTGATCAGATCCATATGAGGACAGGGATATCAAATTCCCCAGCTCCCCACAAAAATGTTGTGATTAATCATGCTGAGAGCTGCAATTAGACCAAATAAAAGCAGCATGTTGAAGAAGCCAAGAAGGGGGTGATGTGAATGTTATTAATGAGCAGGAGTTTTTGGCTTTGTGGTGTTTGTTCAGCAGAGCTTGCTTGAAATGTGTCAAACAACTAGAACTGAGATAAATGTGAAATCAGCTGACTGCACGTTACCCATAAGGATCTGAAATGAGTGCTGGGGGGAGAAGGAGAGACTATAATTGCCCAGAGGAAAAGGACTAAACCGATGGAGTGAAATAGTTATTAATGTTAATTGTGGCCATCATTGCACAGATGCAGAAGGTGATGCCATGTGAGGTTTTGTATGCATACTGTACCGAAGGATGGTTGATGGGATGGGCATTTAGGTTCTCCTTAAAGGAGATGGGTCCAAAAGACCCCTTCCAAATCTGTGTCCCTGGTAGAGGGGAGGTGTACAAGGATGAGGGAGATGAGATGGGTCGGGAAGGAAGGAACTCTCAGCCATTGGTACAGCACCATATTCGCAAGGAAACGTCCCAAACTTAGTCTGTGCTGTATTCATCTGCTCTTCTGGAGCTCTTCCATCAGCAGAATCATAACTGCTGATTATGATCTACTGTAGTTTAATTAAGTTATTGTACAACACCTTTTCTGAAACTTACTGAAACTTTGACAGCATCACTTTATCTGACTTTCTCTGCCTCTTCTTCTGTTGGTTATAATCCCTGTATTGGGTGGGGTTTATGTTGGTTCTTTGCAGCATGTTTTATGGCTATACAGCTTTCCTTATCTGTTTTTATGCTGTGTGTTTACAACGATTTATGAGCTGAAGTATTAGATGCAGAGCAAGAGAAGGAAAAACAGAGCTAAAGCTATTAAGATTCTAGAATCCAAGCACTGGAGGAATTAAGCGTCTTTAAGAAATGAGAGGGGAAACCTGAACTTGAACATGTATGTGAAATCCATGTGTTCTGGCCTCTGTAAAAGAGCAGGCTGGGACTGACATCTGTGCCCTGTGGTTCAGATTGAAGAAATTAAACTGACAGTAGGGGACTACTCAAGAGCTGTGCACTGTCTGCTGGAAGTTACTGGCTCTATATGTGCTTGTAGAGTTGAGTTTTGAAGGGTGTGATTAAGAGTCATCCTCCCTTAAGTGCACAGCGGTGTGCAATATGACCAGGCATTTCCAGACAGTGGGACGGTCAGACACTGCAGATGAACACTCTGGATTTTGGAGGGCATGTTACTGCTGTGGGTGAGCTGGTGCTGAATGGACTGTTTCCGTGCACCTAAACCCATCCCTTTGCGTTGGGTTTTGTAAGGCTGAACCTCAGTATTGGACAAAAGGTTTAGGCTTAACCTGTCTCACTCACTGGGATGGAGTACTGCTGACTGACAAAGGCAATCACTTCTGAATGGGTGCTTGTAGAGGAGCCAACCTGCTTTGGTTGTTGAGGACAAGCTGTGCTGCCCTGCCCTGACTGCCTCAGTTGTTGTTTATTGCTGGCCCTCAGAAACTCTTTGCCTGCTTCTACATTCCCTTTGCCTCAGCCTCATGAGTGGCTTCCTTTGGCTTCCTCAGCCTCAAGGTCAAGGTCGGCTCATGGTCATAACGGGGTTTTTGTCATATTTATTAGGTGTTTGTGTATATCTTACCACTCAGCCTTTGAAGCTGTTCTCTCGTGTACCTGAGTCTAGTTCATTCATCTGCATGGTTATTGGTTGTATTTGAGTATTATATGAGTCTGAATGGTGTGGTTTTTAATTTGGGCTTTTTTATATAGGGCTTTAAAAATAAACTCAGATATTGTGGAACATTGAGGTAAGTGAGGGCTGAGTATACCAGTTCATGACCCCTCCCAGCCAGGTGGAGTTGGCAAAAATCTTTTAACTACAGAGAACAAGTCATCTGCACTGTTCTCTTGCCATAAAAACAAAGGACTCTTGCCTCCCAGTCATAAAGCCCTGGGTTTCACAGTTTCTAGCTGAAGCAGACCAACAATTTTCATCTTCTTTATTGCGGTTATTAAACTCTTGCAAGTCCTCACTACTCAGCATTTTGCTTCAGTGACTGTGTCCTGTACCGTTCATCTGAGCCATTGCTGCTCTTCATGTCGCCTGACACAGTCGAGGATGTGCTCTGATACTTATCTCTGTGATGGGATTGACTTTACCCAGCTTGTCAACTATGTCCATGCCTGCTTACCAATGTCTCTCCTCATGCTTAGGTGCAGCTACTTACCTGGTCTGTCTCCAAAATGCTCATTTTAAGTAAAACAATATTAATTTAGAGCAGATGCCTAAATGCATCTTAGGGAAAATTGCTCGTGACTGTAGACCTGTCATCGCTTCACTCGCAGGCATGTTTTTCCTTGCTCATGTGGTGACCACCTGTAGCTGGTGGTAACATGCTGAGGACTTCCACCTCTGAAGTCCAACCTCTGCCTTTGTTCTCTGCCTCACGAGATTTCTCCCTGTGATCTGGACTCTCACATGTGTGTGGAGGCCACACAGACCCATCTCCCCACATTTCTTTGTCTGAATGCCAGTGTAAACCCCCATGACTCCTTTCTTTCTCAGAAACATGTTATGACAAGGTTTTCCTAACCGTGTCCACAGTAATGTTTGCTGGCTGCCTTACTGACTGTCATCTAAAAAGAGCTGATCTTCAGTGCACTGTCTGGCATGTCTCTCAAACACCCAACAGCCTCCCTCCAGCCTCCCTAATTTCTTGTGTGGTCCTTAGCCTTGTACCTTTTCCTCAAAGTTCAGCTTATGGAATGGTCCTTCCTTGCCGACGTGGCTCTAAGGGCTGCTGGCATGTATGAGATGGCAGCCGGTGTCAAGGAACAGCCTTCAAAGAAGGTGGGAAGTAACGTCGTACCCAATTTAAAAGCATGGGAATAGCTTTTCAAAAGATGCAAGTAGGAGTTCAGGGCCTCCAGGGCCAGAAGCAAATGAGAGATGTTGAGAGCTGCTTTTTATAAAACGAGTTGGCTTTTATTTATTCTTGTAGTTGCTATAAGTCAAGGGAAAGGCCTTGAGTTTTTAATCAATATATTGGTTTTCTGCTCTGCCCTGTGCAGGCCTGTAAGGAAGGTGGTACTCTCCCTCCCTGCTATGCTGCTTAGCTCCCTGTACCAATGGCTCTGCTGTCTCAGCAATGATTAGATTAGGTTCTTTCATGAAAACAGTAGAGGAAATAGGTTTTTAACCACTATTTTGTTGATGTGCATCAAATTCAGGGGGGAAATCGGATGCCAAATAGATGTCTTATGGTTTTAAGAGGCTATTCTGATGGAGCTTCCCTGTCAGGGTTAGGGTTTTGTTTGCACAAGTATCTGTGATGCATTTGAGTTTGGTGTGTCTCTCCTGGAAATCACTGGCAGACAAAATTCTTGGCTACCCATGGCTTTTGTCCTGAAGGGGCTCTGTCCAGCCACAACAAGGTAAATCCAAGGCCAAGAAGAGCAGGTTTGCAGTTTGTCTCCTTGTCTGGAGGCTGTGAGGACTGCCAGGGGAGAAAGTAGGCAGCCTGGATGCACTGAATCAAAAATGCAAGATGGAAAGACCAGCACCTGAACCTCCACATGCTCAGATCTGGCTATCTGCGCTGTGGCTGAGCATGGGATTTTGCGGGGTGCACCTGGTTCAATTCAGCTCTGTCAAACCAGCCTTTACTTTTGCGTGCCCCGTGCTCTATGTGGATGATGCCATTTGCTATTCAGGGTATTTCTTTTCTGTGCTAAGAGTAAATACCAGTGTCACAACATCTCAGGCAAGCGGTGGTGTCAAGAGATGTGGGTAGATGATATTTTCTTAGGTGTTTGTTTCTTTTCACTAGCTGGCCTGGCAGTTACAGTGGGAAGTCTAAGAAAAGCTGAGCTTTTGCTGTGGAAGCAGAAGTGTGAGGCTGCCTCAGACCCATATCCAGCAGGACCTGGGGGAACTTTAAAGAGGCCCATGAAGGACAGCTAAGTGAAGCAAGCCTGTTGTCAGGAATCCAGAATCCAATGGCCTGTGCTGGGAAAATTAAAAGTGCTCACTAAACCAAAAGAAAGTCAAACCCTACCTGTAAGCTACATAACTTAATTTGCCTTCATTCACAACTGGTAAATTAAATTTGGCTCCTGAGGCCCAGCCAGTGTGGATCTGGGATATGTTCAGAGTTGTCGTTACTCCAAAAACTCACTTGTTTTGGGCTTTTTTCCTTGACTAACTATAGAGAACAAGTCATCTGCACTGTTCTCCTGCCATAAAAACAAAGGACTCTTGCCTCCTCACTTGTTTTGGTGCTCTTGTTTTGGGCAGTATCTCATGTCATACCCTCCTCTGCGGTCTTCTGATGTCTATGCCTGTAATCCCTTAGTCATGGTTATCATCTCTACAATGAATGCAGCTCCTCTATTTGGAAGTGTTGAAGGAAATTTCAATGAAGTCAAGAAAGAAATGCAACTGGAAATTAAGTCAGAACAACTTTCTACCCAGGAAGCAGGCTCTGCTGGAGCTCTATGGCTGGGTTACCTCCCCAGCTCTGAGCTACTGCGCTTTATTAACACTGCTTTCCAACCCTCTCCTTTGCACAAATTTGCTGGCTGCATCTTTGCACACATGGGCTCATGTGGTCAGAGGTCCCACAGCAGCCTTGATTTTCATCTGACCCATCATATGGGAGAAATTTAAGATAGCTCAGGTTTATTCATTCTGTGCCTTGGCCATCAGAGACTGCTAGTGCTGCAGTGTGAATTACAGTAAAATAAATATATGCACTAATTGCTGCTTCTTTACGTTGGAAATGATTCTTACTTATGAAAACATCTCAATAGGTGTAGAAAAGAGATACATAAGGGCCAGACCAGGTAAATCAGCTGTCTGTCTTAATGAACCATTAACACAGGGCTGTTAGAAACCCACGCTGAACCCAGATGAGTTCTCATTTTGGCTTTGGTGCATTTTGGGTAAAGCTTGTGACCAAGCTTGTGACAGCCACAGGAGTGTTGGTGAAATAGTATGTATAGAAATTAAGGAGAAGCAAAGCGAGGCAGAGGTAAATCACGTTTATGCTGTGAAGGAATTCACACTCATTAGAATTGTATGCATGGCTGTAACCACGTTCTGCTGCAGCACACAAGCCAAAAAATTGACACAAAAAGAAATGATGGGGGGAAATGCTAATCACCATCTTTCCTTTCATATAAATGTGTTAATGGTTTAGTAAGTGTTTCCAAAAATGTCTGTGTGGGATTAAAATAGAAACTGCAGCCAAGTTTAAAATGAGCTCTTGGATGGGGAACAGACAGTAGTGTATATCCTGGTGATACCGCTCTCTCCCAGGCACTGGGAAACGTGCAGATGCATGGCCAGGACAGCAGGATGGAGATGGTGAAGTGTTTGTGTTGGGAGCTTTCTGTTGGCTGTTGGGGGAGCTTGGTCATCCCAGTATGTGGGAACAGTGTTCTGCATAAGCAAAAAGTACCACGTATTGAAGCATGCAAGGGTTGCCATGGAAATTGGGAGTTGTTACTGAGAGCAGGAAAAACATGAATGATCTGAAAAAATATGGATTGCTGTAGCTTCCTACCCTCTGCTATGCAAAACCTACCGCAGATGGTTTAATTCCTTGCTGGCAGGATGTTGGTGTGCACTACTGGTTCAGCTGCATAGAAAAGCAGGTATGCAGTTGTATGCATATATGATGCATGTAACACACACTCTTTAGGGCAGCTTTTGGCTTTGGCCAACTGGTCAGTCCAGAGGAGCTATGAGCTATAACCAGGACATGGAAATCAGCTGGGAAGCCCTGATATGAGTCAGAGCAGGGTGTGACAAACCGTAGGCAGCAGTTCCCATATTATTCATGTGTAGCCCACCTGGAAGGCTTTTTCAGACCTGTTCCTAGGGAACAGAGAGAACCAGGAGGCAGGGCAGAAACCTGGGAATAGTCTCCACAAGCCACTAGTGGCTGGTGGAGTATTTTCTCAGTGCAAAGCCTGGGAGCTACAGCGCACTGAAGCATCTCAGGGAGCTGCTCCTGCACCACCTGCAGCAGTCGGGTGTGCACACCCACAGCAAGAGGGAAAGACTGAGGAATTGGCTGAAGAATGGATCAGATGGAAGCCGTGCTTAAATAGTGTAATGATGGATGGAAGGAAAATGCTATTTTGGAACGATAAATTTAAATATATATAACAGTAAGGAAGGCAGGAGGTCTGCATTGGAAATGCCAGCATGCTTGCTGCTTCCAAGATTTTCTTTTAAAGTCAGGATACTGGAAATGCTGTTCAGCATGTTTCCAATGAGCTGAAATGTCTCCTGGAAGTGCTAAGGCCATGTTTAGTAAGAAACTGGATGGTGAGTCCTTTTGGAGGCTGTTTGGAGCTACTGGCAGCTACAGGGATCTTATCTTTGGTGGCCCAGCTCTGTGCAAAGCTACCCAAGGGACAAAGCCCGTGGCTTGCACCCAGCCTGTGGTTCAGCAGAGACACACTGTGCTATAGGGAAGCAAATTTACATCTAATGCTGCTTCTCAGTCGTGTGATCCTGTTGTACATTTGATTTTGCTCCTTTTTGAAAAAGAACCAACCAACTAATGCCTGCCAAGGCATTATTCCTTCTGATAGAAGAAAAATCAGAGGGTTTGAAGTAACTTCACAAAGTGTGGGCAGCAGGGAAAACCAGGGCAGAGATGCCCAAAAAGCCTTGCAGCAGGCTATGTCCAGCCAATGGGGCCCTGGGCAGGAGCAGAGGGTGGCAGTGCTGCATGCTACTTCCTTGCAGGTAGCTTTGCATCCCCAAGGAGCGAGCAGGCTGCTTGCTCCTGGGACATAACCATGAGCAAAATTTCCAGGAGAACTGACTAGACCCCTAGTTTTCCCATTGCTGCATGGGGCCGGGGCCATCTCCATCTCCGGTGGTGCCCCTAGATCAGGAAGTGTCCCCATTTTAGTCTGGTCCAGGGGCTGTGTTGCCATTTCTGGCTCTGAAGGGCAGCATGCTCAGCCAGCCACCACTATTGCTGCAGCAAGAGCACGGTGACAGCAGGTGACCTCATGTACTGACACAGAGGTTTTGCTGTGTAGGACACAGCTATGGGGATGGATCCAGTGCTTCCACTATGCTGCTGGGATATTTTTGGTATCAGTGTGATTAACTTTTTACTATTGACTTCCACCTGTGAGGTTATAAACTAGAGCTGTCCATTTGCTACAGGTCTCAGAGCATTGTCTTACAAGGAGAGAAAGAATTTTCATTTATAATCCATGAGACCTATTCAGCAATGGGCTGTTCTCCCCCTCCTGATGCCAATAGACCTCTAAGTGAACAAACAAATGTCTGGAAATACAGGCAATTTAGCTCGGAAAAGGTATCATCAGTGTGGTTCAGAGGTTAATGGGCATAGAGGATTTATAACAAACCAGGCCTATAAAAAAACGTGGGGGAAAAAAAAAGGAAAGGAAAAAAAGAAAAATAAAAGGAGGGAGTAGTAATCTAGTTGACATCTATTGTTCTTTGTATAACAGCTCATCTGTATTCTAGCTGGTTGAGGGTATTACAAAGAGAATGTAAAAACACGTGTGTGAGCACACGCACGCATCTATATATATATATCTGTACATGTATGTGCACACATAAACTGAAATATAATAAGGGAAAAAGCCCCTGTAAGTTTGAACCAACAACAGCAACCCATTTATCTTTATTTGCTGCCAACATCCAAACGCTGAACTCTCAAGGAGCCTGGATCTCTGCCATCATCTGTCCGTGTCTGATCTCTTTGGTAAATACGACGGCTGCCAAGAATGAGGCAAACGCAAAGCGCTCGCGGATTAGAAAGAAACACATGGCAGCCACTGACCTGCTGAAATCATGAAATACATCATGAAGTAAGAAAAGAGGGGAACAAATCATCCTCTCAGGGACTGCCCATCTGCTCACATAAAGCCGCAGTCATTATTGCTAATAAATACATTCAGGCTGGAGAAGTCTGGGAATAATTTGGGGGGGTGGGTACCTTTCTTTTCCTGTCTTTGGAACCCTCTGGAAATTTTCCTACATACACAAAGTGAGATCACTGACCAGAAATAGATATCTATCAATTGTGTCCTTTTTAATTATGTAAGGAGCAAGCCTTTATTTTATGGGTATAATTAAGGAAAGGAATGACTTCCAAGGCAGGATAGGGCTGTGGTGTTGGAAATGAACTGTGAAAATTGCAGGTCCATGTTTTTCCAGTGAAGGATGGATGCAGCAGTATTTACTTCATCTGAGATACTCTGTGATGTGAATAGTCACTGTTTTTTTGCTATGAAATGAAGGGATAAAGGGGGAATGGCTTGTATTAGATGACTTCATACACATTTTGCTTTGCTTTTTTTCCCCTTGGTGCTCCATAGGGATTTATCCATGTATTAGATTCAATGCAAAGACTCAGCTCTGTTGGGTTTTGGATTTATTTATTTATTCATTATTTACCAGATTAAATTTGACTCCTTGGAGCCTGCTAAGGTGTAGTACATGTATCTTCCTAAAGCCCAGGATCCAGAGGTGAACAAAGGCTGGTTCAAATGTGCAGGAGAAGGCAGCTGAAAACAGGAGCTACTTTAAGAAGTTGGTCAGCTGCTTTTTGTCATCATTTCCTTTCCCCTTGCTCTTTTCCACCAAGCTATGCTGAAAATCTTTGTTTTAAGGATTATCCTTGAATAAAGACACATATACACCACCAGTATTTGATGGTACTCCATTTCTCCCTAAGACAAAGGTGTAGCTGTAAGGCATTTTATAACTTGGAGTTATTTTCCTTAATATGTGGAAGGGGACGTTTTGTGCAGTGTGCCCAGGATGGAGCTGTGGGTTGGATGGAGCCTACTGATGGGTCTGTGAGCTGTTCCCATCACAGGGGTCTAACCGCATGTTCTGAGATGGGAAAAACATTTGAGGATGGGTGTTCTTTTGGAACCCCATTAGGGGAATGTGTTCTGTGAGTCCCCATCTCCCATGGGAGTTATTACCACTGCACTCACAGTGCTTAGGGAAATCAAACAATTGGATTTCATGGCTATTTAGCAGCGCACTTTGTTTATGAAACATGTTTCTGGCACACGTAGGTCAGGCAAAGAAAAGTTTCAAAACCACCAGAATGTGGAGAAAAAGATGATTATACAGGTTTATTCCTTTCCATTTGGGTAAGCAGCTGAACTTGCTTTCTGCGGTGCCAGTATGTCCGAAGCTCCCTGTGCCCGACTGCCTGTACACACATGCACATAAATTTGAGGTGTTTCGTGACAAAGTTATGGCTGCTCTGTCCTGGGTGGTTCAGTTATCTGGTCAGTGCTCACATGCGGGTTGTGCATCACTGCTGTGTTGCTGTTGGAGGAGAACTGTTAGTTCGGGGCAGCTGCAGCCCTGTGACCAGTGTGGTGGGCAGCTGCCTTTGAGCTGCATGTCAATATGCGCATGTCATATCTGGCAGTGTGCTGGTTTTGGTAGCGGATCATTTGCTCAAAGCTCTTTGAACTAGTCAAAAACCCAAGCCAACCTGAACAGGCATTTTCATGGTGTACTACAAGCCCTCATGTTCGGCACTGAACCTATGTG
>WYDI02042280.1:55882-87233 GCA_009867235.2 Psittacus erithacus
CCAATATAACCAAACCTCCTGAGTCTATTTTACCATTCAGTGATGCTAAAAGATCAGGTTTTAAGAGGTTACATTTTCTGGGCTGTTCAGACGGTCTCTCAAAAGCCCATGTGAAACCTGTGCTGCCTGGCTCTGGGGCAGGATGAGGCAGGGGATCAGCCAGCTGCCTTGAACATCCTTCCAGCTCTACCCTAACCTACTCACATCCCCCTGGAGTAGGGATGTGAAGGAGGACGAACAGGTTTTAAGCCTTATTGACCAAACCACCCCCAAATTCATAACCTTTCTAGTCACATTCTGGGGTTTTGAGTTAAAAGAACAGCAGTTATGCCAGAAGAGGCTTTGCTACAAGATGACTTAGCAGAGTCAGGAAGAAAATGAGGAAAAATTCCCCAGTTCCGAGTACAGGCTGGCTCTGCAACCCCTATTTTCTGGGAAAGCCAGTGGGGTAGCTAAATCTTGTCACAATGTACTAATGTGTATGTTCCTCCCCAGTATCTGAAATTGAAGATTTCACGCCTGGTGCCAAGCAACTCTAAAAGGGGGATTTCCATCCCCGTCGGCTGCTGTTTGTGATGTGCCGTAGTGCCTTTAAAACTGCATGAAGGATCCCGGCTTTCTGCCTTCTCTGAATTTATTTTTAATATTACTTGTCTTTCCACTCTTCTGCTTTATCCCCAGATTCCTCTGGGAGCCCTTTCTGTGGGTAAATCACAATGCAGGCCATGGCGGCCCACACTGCAGGAGGGGTACCCGGCTACTCTTACTGCTTGATTATAAAACCAGAAGGTGTTTTAGCGTAATCTCCTGAGCATTTATTAGCACGTATTATTTCCCTCGGATTTATGATTATCTTTACACACTTTGCAGTTGTTTTCTGATCTTGTAATTCTCCTGGCTTCTCCTAAAGTATAAGCTAACATGATAAATTACACCTTTGCTTAACCCTTTGCCTGCTGTTGGCAAGGAAAGCTGGTGCTCTGCTCTCCTGTCCTGCAGGACTGGAATTTCTGGCTTGTGTTTTTAGTAGATGGCTCTTTACCAGTACATATTAGTTTGTGGTATGGCAGAAATTTAATTTTTCTCCTTTACTTACTTCATGCCAACGTTTTTATCCTTCATGACAATGAGAATCCAGATATATAACATGAGCTGCAATATGTCATCTTCAGAAAGCAATGATCCAGCCTATTTATCATATTTTTAGTTTCCTCTTTATGGATCCCAGGGGGTGCTCTGTTTTGTTTTCTTCTGCTTTTTTGTCTTCGTTCCAAGAACAGCGACGAAATGACATAACTTATCGTTCTTATTCCCTCAAGATCCTGCGTTTGCATTCTTGCCGTGCTACAAAAGTTAAAGCTCCTTGTTCCCTCGGGGAATGTTGTTTCCCAGTTGCTCAAGCCTTCATGGGGCTGCATGCCAAACTGTGCTGCCTAACATGCTCCAGCTCTTGTAAAGCCAAGGATGAGGTTTAGAAGGTTTGGGCTTTGCTTCAGCCCCCCCTTAGCCTTGCTCTTGAGGATGATTCTCCCGGGAGCTTGTACCTTCAGTGCTGGCTCCCACCTTGCCCTCCCTTGCTGGTACAAATTCCAACTAAGCCAGGGACCACATCTGGGTTATAAATAATCCTGCACCATGACAAGGAGCAAGGGTTTAACTCTAGGAAGTCCTGCAGCTGGTTTTCCTTTTCCAGCTCCCAAAGCATGGCCCCAGTGCAAAAGCAGAAGTGGTGGAGGATTGTGTGTGTGAGTAGGGGCTGTTGTGCTGATGGCTCCCCTAGACACTGCCAGAGGCACTGCTTCAGATAGAGCTGCAGAGGTGTTTGTGTTGAGGACACAACCTGCTCCCTGCTCTCTCACCCATATTTCACACCTTACTAGAGCATCCATTAGTGTCACAGATACAGTTTGCAGGTTGCTCTGTTAATCACATCACTGAAATGAGCTGCATTCCTTTAAAAGAAAAAAAAAAAAAGCAGATAAAATATTTCCTTTTTTTTGGTGCCTAAGAACATCCTAAATGACCTAGAAGAAGACACTGGTGTGACAGCACTAGAGAGGCTTCACCAAGGGGACTTGGCACTGCAGCTGCGGGCATGTGTTGGGGGGGTCTGTGCGCCAGGATGCTGCCATTGTAGCCCTTCTCTTCCTTCTTAAGTGATCAAATAACTTAAGGTTGCTAATTTGCATTTTCAGGTGATGGTTGGTAGTTATTAACCGCTGTAGTTGTAAATAGAGATAAGCTCCTAGGGACAAGCTTCTAGCTGAAAACAAAACAAATCCTATTAATGTGAGGGTAACAGACTTGCTAGGGAGGTGCACTCCAGCTCACAAGTAGTGTGCTAAGGTAAGTGAGATTGTCCAGTTCTGGCCTGAGGGAGGAACAGGATGCTGCAGCCGAGTTTTGCTCTGAGCAAGGTGTAAGTCTGTGTAGGCTGAGATGCACTGAAGCTGCTGCAAAGATTGCATGTGAAAACCCAACCAGATACTGTGTCTGTTCTCTCCCCCACCTCCCACAGCCCATTCGGATGGTTTAAGGGAAAGCTGATCTCATGCCAGATCACATGCTGATGAACCATGTTGGGCTGTTATGAAAATCATTGCGTTATAAAGCATAACATTGGCAAAGGTTTTCTTCTTTAATATTGGGCAAATGGTATGTCTCCTGGGCAAAAGATATGTCTCACTTCTGCTGAAAGCAAACGCTTGCTTCGAGCCCTAAGCTGTTTAAACGTATTCCCTTTCCCATATGTTTGTGATGGGAGATGGAGGCAGGCCAGAAACGTGGATCTGCATTGTCCTCCTGTCCTGATGCTGGACATGAGTCAGACCCTTGCTTCCTTCTGTGTTGAAGGAGGTGATCTTTCTTTGCTCAGGCGTTTAGGGCTGCTGGGTTGATACACAAACCCACTGTGCTTTCTGTGGAAACAGAAAGATTTCTGCTCTAAAAATATTAAATATCTGTATCAGCTGATAGACCCCAAGATACACACCTAGGTTAGACCCCCAGGTAAATATATGGATCCACAGAACACTTTACCTTCTAGCCATGGAGGAAAAAGTATAGTGTGCTCTTTGGAAACATCTGAAGGTGTAATACCAAAAGCAGTATGGTAAAGTCAGTGCAAGGAACTTTCTGCTGATGTTGAAGCAAAACAATGGCCATCTATGAGAACAAGCAGGGACAAATTCAAGGCACTGCAGTGTTGGGGCCATGAGCAGCAGAGCAGAAGATGAGGAGGACTTGGATTAAGAGAGACAAAGGCCCTGATCTTCACTTGCCAAAACCGGGAGAGAATATTCTTCTGTGCACCCTAATATATCTTAATGGCCTCATTAAGTGTAGAAGCACTCAGTAGACAAAGCACCCTTCATTCTTTAGGAGAATTTCAAGATTTGAGGGTAAATCAAGGATTATCAGGCCTTTCAAAGATTTAGGGAAGTGTTTTGTGTTGCTGGGATTAAATTACACTTTCTATCAGGCTCCTGGCTGGCATGGGGCTGAGTCCTGATGAGATCATGAATTCCTCATCAAACACCAAGCTCAGGAGATCCTACTCCCATGCTGGTGGTGGTGAGCTACAGAAGCACTTCGGAGCTGGGCAGAAAGTGTTTGAAAGTTCTTTGAGTCCATCCCAGCTCAAGCACAACCTTTAGCTGCTGTGTCCCATTCACAGCGCAGTTTTCTTAGAGACCATCAATCTGTGCCAGATAGTTAATTATAGGAACCAAGCAGTCTGTGACCTCCAGCCCCTTTTTTATTTCCTCTGAACTCACTGGGCTGAACTTGGCAGGGGATGTCCAGTTTGCTTTGGAGAGGGCAGCACAGAGAGACCAGCTTACTCTAGGAACAGTCTTAGGAGAATTTAATCACCCTGAAAAGTAGGTTCATGCCAGCCAGTACAGCATCTGTAGAGCAGGCTGCTGGCACTGTGTGGTTCTGATGGGGCAACACTAATAAAAGCAATAATAACAACACAAGAAGACAGACCAGCTCCCTTGGCTGTGTATGAAATACCCTGTCTGTGGACAGGGCATAGCTGTAATCATGCCAACTATTTATTTTTAAGCTGTGTGGTTTAACGTTGTCTTTATAATTCAGCTTTGCTATAATTAAAAGCAGGTTAGAAGTGCACCCAGGGATCTGTTGGTAGAGCTGTGCCTGCCCGGAGGGAGGGTGATAGATTAGCTGACCCAACAGTGTCTCTGTGTGTGTGCATATATAAATATGTTTATATGTATCTATATTTTTAAAAAGCAGATAAACATGTACACACACCCCCCCATACAAAAGTACTCCCTGTTTACTGCTATCTATCCACTTTCCATGTTCTTTGACCAAATGCCGTGCTATTTTGAGCAAATTGGAGCATGAGACCAATAGAACAAAGTGCAATTTGCTTTAGCAAACATTTATAGAAGCAGAAGCCAAGCTGGGCTTCTCGATGCAAGAGACTTATACCCCCATGTAACAAGGGGAGGGGAAGGGACCTGCCTCACAGCTGTACTAGGCCCTTGGTGGGGACGAGACCACAGGGCGGAAACTGGTTCTGGCTCTTTGGGCTGTGTGGGCTTTGTAGTGATATAAAAGACCATTTTGAAACATCACAGCTTATTCACATTATGTAGGATGGGTGTTAAAATCCTTAACACAGACCACCTTGTGCATGTGTGGCCGCTCTGGGTTTGCCTGCATGGACCACCTGTCTCTTTAGATCTAACTTTATTCTTTGCTTACATTTTCCTAAATGCCTTGGGCAAACAAATGCAGTTCTCTTAATGAAAAATGCATATATTTTGTTAAATGGATCTTGCTGTCACTGTGTTGCTGCTTTTCCCTCAGTCAGGGCTTGCTAACAGGCTCGGCTCCACACATGTGCCGAATCTATCATCAGTCACAAGTGTGCACGGAGGCATATAAGGATCTGAGCACTAACTCTATTTCCTAGCAACCAGAGGAAACCATCACACACCACTATTTTTCCTCTGTCAGCAGGATTTCTCCAATTTATGTAACCTACAAAATGCATGTTATCACCACAATAAACCATGTATTCTGAGGTGTTATTTACAGCTAGATAATCACAGCGACGCAGCCCTGGTGCCTGATACATCCATGCTTGGGACCTCAGTTGGTTGGAAACCTCATAGTAATGTCATTAACTGATTCTCTGACAATGGCACTAACCACTTAATTATTGAGGAAGATAGAAAATGATGTGTTGCATGTCAGAACATTGAAAAATAGCTAAAACCAAGTGCTAAAACCACGAGCCAGTCATAGCTCTCAAAAATGAGACAGGTGGAACTATGGAGGGGTAAATCTGTTATAGGGAATGTCTGATGGAAGCAAGGTTTGATGGTGGCAAGCCCTGGCACCAGGTACTCATGCTGTGATGAGGCTGAAGCTCTGGGGCAGGGCTCTGCCTCACTGGAGCAGAGCAATTCACACCTCTGCATGGGCCACTCAAGGCCTCTGCAAGAAATCAGGGTATCTGGTTCCTGCAGAAAATGGTTGCTTGGAGAATTAGAACCTTGCAGAGTCTTTGGTCTCAGGCCCCATCCTGCTGGGAGGCCTCTCCACGTTGCTGGAGTCAGCGGATGTCTGGGCAGGAGCAGGGTACCTCCTGCCAGTGCAGGATGCTGATCCAATTAACTTTTCTGGAAGAAAAAGAGCTTCTGGCTCTTTGGCGCATTTGCAAATCACAAGAAGCAAATGATTCAATCAACAGATGAATATCAAGCAACCTTAGTGAGCGGCTTCTGCATCATGAGCCCGTTTAACAGCAGATTGAGCTGCAGATTAGTGTGACATTAGAGCACAGTGTGATGCATCACAGCATAAATGGGAAGGCTGAAATCAGTGCAAGTTTCCTGGAGAGCTGCTTTATTTTCCTGTAATGCCAAGCCCATTATAGTCCGAAGGTTCTTAAATAACTCTTCCTGCAATAGATAGTAATACAGACTATGGAAGAAAATTGAGGAATGCAAAAGGAGGTGAAGCTGTGATGAAGAAAACATGATTTGCAGAGGGTTTAGTAGAGTGGGAAAGCTGTGCAGCAGGAGAGGGCTTAGAAATTCATATGGACTCATTATGTGAATGCTGCAATAGTGTAATCCGGAGCCAGGGTGTCCCACAGGACCCCTGCTCAGATTAAACGCCCTCATGACGCCCTACCCTTCCTGCCCGGTGTGAGGAGATGTACCTCACACGGCTGAATCCATCTCCAGCCTCCACAGCAGCTGCGATAATGATGATGTAGTGGCAGTGAGTATCACATCAATTTTAGGTCTGAGACTAGCAGACAAGCCAGCAGTGCCAGCCTGACCCTCAGCAATGTGCGTGCCGGCTGCAGCCAGAGTGAGTGCGTGTGGATTTTGACAGTGATGCAGAAGCTGCTTGAGCTGTGAGTGTGATGGATGTATCACCTTTGGGATGCAGAAAGGCATCCATTGCGTCAGTTAAACAAGAGTGTGGTGGGCTGTGCAGTTTTTGTTTGCTCATTTGTTAGCTATTCAACTCAAAGTAGCAGAGCCTATTTACACATGTAGCTTATTATTTGAAAGTAGGCAGCATGATGCATAATGCGGCCTCCCAGTTAGAGCAGAGCATCATGATAATGATGAACAAGCCTGGGAATGTAAGGTAATGCTTATTTTTCTTGGCTGAAGCTGCTCTCTATTGAGATAGCAGCTTTGTCAGCTGAAAAAGAAGCAAAGTACAGAAACAAACAGAATAGGTGTTGACACACATCCCTGGCACAGTGCTAGGGCTTGAGAGGACTGGTTACCTGTCTGTCTCTGATGCTGCAGGTTTGCACTATGCTGGCTGCACCAGACTGTAAGCAAGGTGTGCACCAAAGCTTGCAGTGAATTGACAACCAGTGAGGCAAGCTGAAGCTCTGGCAGGTCTCTGAATGCTGAACTTCACTTTCAGTCATGATGAGCAGCCTTCACCCTCCCCAGTGGCTGCTCTAAAGGTGGTCCCTTCCCCAGTGCTGGTGTGAGTGCTTGGGGAGGCTGTGTGGTGACCTGGGTAGGGAAGCAAGCAGCTTAAAATAACAACCAAAGAACAACCCCCCCCCCAAGGGGTTATATTTAGCTCGAAGCAGTTCTCAGTGTGATTCACTATGTGGCCTGTGTATGGCTGAATCAGCTTGAGTGAGGATGTGACGCAGGGAGAAGGGAAAGAGATGGATGATGGGGATGGTACGGGGGCTGTTGAAGAATCCCCGGCCCCTTCAAGAAGTCCTATTCCAATGAAACCTTTTAGCTGGAGCTGTGATACACCAGGATCTTGACAGCAAGGCAGGTGTAAGAGATCCCAGTTCTCTTCTGTTCTTTGTGCCTGTTAGCCCTGGGAATTTTCACTGATGCTAGAGCTGGGAGTGATGAGGGATGAGCGACCACAGCAGCCCTGAGCTGAGCCCCATGCCATGACACAGGATCCCAATGCATCTCACAGTGTTTCTGCTGGAGGTCTGGCATACTGAGCCAGTGTGGATTAATCAGCTTCAATAGCAGGTCTATGCTAACATTGGTCTCTGAGAGATTGAGAACCAGAGCAGGAGCCAGTGCGGCCTGGGCAGGGAAAGGTGCAGAATTCCTGTGTGAGCCAGAGCAAGTGTGTGGTGTTTAACATTAAGCCTGTGCCTACATGAATAGGGGTATTGCTGGCTGTCCTGCCAAACTGCACTCGTGTCTTGCCATAGTTACAGCCAAAACATGGCTGGGCCATAGCTGAGCATTGGTGGTTTAGTGCTGTCGTGTTAGGAATTTGCTCGGCTGCTGATCATGGGGAATCAAATAGCCCCGGTCAATGTCAGGAAGCTGGGACCTCCCTCTCCTTCTCACCAGTCTGTGCAAGCTGGATATTAAACTAACATAAAGCTAGAGAGTTTCTGGGGTAAACTGCTCCTTTCTGTTTCTGTTCCCTCCTCAAAGGTAACTGCCCTCCCTTATGCTGTCCGTTCTTACCCTTTGCCAGGTGGGAGCCCCATGCTTGTCTTCCTTCAGTTTGGTTCTCCCTGCAGTTCCTGGGCAGCCTGACCTGCTGCCTGCCAGCTTCCTGGAACATGGAGCTACTTACAGACCAAGCTTCCCCCAGCAGTGCAAGCCCAGTCCTGTTTTCCTGCCCAAGGATTTGCATTACTTTCCCTCCAGTGAGTTTTGATCCCTGCAGGAATCTTCCGTGTTTGCCATTGGAGCTAGAACTGGTCCAAGCTCCAGTCAGGGACATATCATCCTTACAGCTTCAGCAAAGCCCTCTCCATCACACTGCCAATGTTAGGATCATCCACATGTTCATGATCAGGACCTGGCCTTGAAGCTGCAGATGGTGTTAAATTTTTTGATATCAATTCCTCTTGATTCTGAGGGTCCTTAAAATAAAGGCTCACCCTCACCCTTTTCAGAACTAATCCTGAAGCATCTGATCCCTGTGTTTTCCTCACACTTTTCCACCCCTGCGCAAGCATCTTTTCCTAGTCAGAGTAAAGCAGAAAGTGTGATTTAAACTAGTTCAGATGACTGCGGCCGTGTCCAGAACAGATAGCAGAGCAGCCTGTTAAGAATTAACCGTGTGTCCAAGCAGGGCCTGACACTGCAGGGAGAAGAGTCATTATCCATGAAGATACAAACTGGGGAGCTTCACATGTCAGGTAGGAACCAGATGGAAAACATCAGCAGGAGAAACCTGCTTTGGCGGGGTAAAATAGCCCTGTTGCTGGAGGAGGAGAAGGGAAGAGAGAAGCTTTAGGGGTCCTGCCAGCCAAAACCTATTTCCTCAATAGTGTGGTTGGCTCTGCTTGTAGTGATGAGGTGATGGTGATGAGGAGTAGGTGTAAAGAAACTTCACGCAAGGTGCTCAGGCCCTGTTGTTAGAGGACTTGGCTGTGGCAAAAAGTGCCTCTTTGTCCTGGTGAATACCTTATTCTTTGGACTACAAACACATTTAGCATCAGCCCTTCATTAACCCCTTTAAGCACATTCCAGGACGTTATGCGAAGTTTCTGCATCTCCTCTTACCCCTTCAGCCCCCACTACTAAATTAAGAGCCTGCTTTGACACAACATATTTTGTGAGTGCTCCGGGGCAGTTTGGTGTTTCTGGAGGCTGTCTTTGCTTCCCACAAAGCCCAGGTACCCAGGCCAGTGGCCTGACAAACACTGAGGGGCTCCTCTGCGCCCGCCATGTTTCCGCCCTGCGCCGTTTCACGCTAAGTGATTTCCGGGTGTAACAGCATCACCAGGCTTCGCGTTTGTTGAAACAGTTGCAGCAAATTAAACTTTCTCCAGGGCCATAAGAGCATGTGTGCCCTTGGAGCGAGTGTGGGATCTGCCACTCTCCCGGGCTGCTTTCCAGCCCCTCGGAGCTAGCAGTTGTTGGACTGATTCCCTGAAGGATTCATTTACCTCTACTTACAGCTCAGCTGCTTGCTTCCCCCCAGGCTTTTGTAGATGAGGGTGGTTTGCTTTTAGCACACAGATTGCGATGGACAGGGGGTGACGGTGAGTTCCTTCTCCTACCTGCTTTTGTTTGCACCTTTTGTTTCAGCTGGCTGCCATAAGAGGAGGCAGACCCAGACAGTGATTTACACACAGTGATTCTAGGGACAATTGTATTTGGCATGTAGCTTGGCAGGCTGGCATTTGCAGAGAGCCAAGAAATAACACTGAGCAGCTCCAGAGCACGCTGCAACCCCACCTGTGACAAGCCGCATTTGTGCTTCTGGGGCAAGGTTGTGCAAAAACCAAAGAGCCCATTCCTCGTTGAAGATATGACTTTATGCTTTAATTGCATCCCATTCCCCTCCCACAAACACAATATAGTCTGGATTCCCTCAAGGACTTTTGCAAGCTCTTCCAAGGAGGGAAGGATCAGCAAGGCAAAGTTTGCTGCAAGCACCACATATATTTTGAAGTGTTTCCATCTTGCACCGATACCCATCTGTGTATTTCTGTGTAAGCATCTTCAGTTCTAAGCTCTGATGTGCTAAAATATGTCCTAGGCAGTTTTGATGAGACACGGCACTCCTAGATGTGCATGTTAATGATAGGCTGACTGCCCAAATTGCCGCAGCATGTGTAACCCGGGTGTATCAAAAATCATCCCAAGCACTCTTGGTACAGGGCAGCTAAGCCAGTCTTCCCATCTGGACAGGACACACTAATGCAAAAAATACTCTCTTTATTGCATTTTCCCCCTATATGATCTTTTCAAAGAAAGTCTGCATTTGGTATCTTTTATTCAGGACTCTTTCACTAATTCCAGGTGATCAATGTACGTGAGAGTGACTTCCTTAAAATAAAGTAAATCCCTGCAGTCTTAATGCATTGCACACAGATCGCTGGGATTTGCCCATCTCTACTGCCAGGGCTTCTCCAGGCCTTTCCCTCTCAGCCTTACATAAGAGCAGCAGGCAAGGAATAGGAAGTAAGGAATATCAGCACCTTTGGTGTTTGCTTCCTCAGGAAAGGATTTGCCCAATATCTTTAACGATACAGCAATGTGAGTAAAAGGGCTCAAATTCAATCCATTTCCAACCAGCTATCATGGACCAGAGCTCAGATCACTGAGGACATGCAGGGTGCTCAGTGCTACAAAGGTGCCTCACAGGCTTTCTGGATCTGAGCTTCTGTCATTAGCTTCTTGTTGCATGCTCCTCATGCTTTCTGCCCTCTGCAAAGCCTAAAGGGTGTCAGTGGTGTTTTAGCATGATGCTTGTTCCAAACTGCGAGAGGTGGAGCACGGTGCAAGATGAGGCGGGGTGCTCAGTTTGTGAAGGGTTGGAGCTGATGCTGTGCAAAGGGCTTGGGGCAGCCTTAGTGTGTTCAGGATGCTCTTACAGGTCCCCCTCAGGAAAAACCAGCCTCCACCATCTTTCTAGTTCTGTTTTCCTTTGTTTTGCTGGCCCCCTACTAGTTTCAGAAGTGGGTTGGTTATAAGAAAACAACTTTTGTATGCCCGCCTAGCCCAGCGGATCTGGCTTAAGCATCTGCTAAGGTCCTCACTTGGCTATAAGTTGGCCAGGACTCAGCTGCGAGCATTCCTTCACACCCTGCCCCAGATGGAAGGGTGCTGGTTGCCAGCAACTAGGACAGAGCTGGACATATATTTAGGATCAAAAGCAGAGCACCAGCCCAGACAATATGCAGCAATTCAGTTTACCTTGATGTGCTCTGGACCCTCAAAGAACAGGGGCAAACTGCAGCCTGCTCAGGAGTGTAACCTGGGATGTCACTGAACAAATCTGCTCAAGGCTTTGGATAGTGAAGCACGTTTTTTACTTGCATGTCTGCATGCAGGATGTGAGCTGAAATCCTCAGGCAATTCACTGGCTTATCCTGCTCCTCAGTGATTTCTCCAGCAGAGACACAATGATTCCTGGTGGCTCTTTCCAAACCCAACATGTTAGTTGTGCCCCAGCATCAATCCAGCTTTGCTGCTGTTGTTGCTGTTGTTAGTAAGTGGCTTGTGAAACACTGGGAGGCAAATCAATATTTTGGTGGAGTTGGGATGAGAAGCCCTTCTTTATTTCCATGGTAACTACTCCCACTGTTTCAGGAAGCTCATTTCCCAGACAGCGCATCGGTCGACCTCGCTGTGCCAGGAGGGATAACAGGGCAGGTGGAGATAACACTGGGGCAGGAATGGTGTCGATGCTCTGTGGATGTCTCCTCTGTGTTTGTATATACGATCTGCTGACATGTGGTCCTGCGTGGCACCGCAGCCACACTCAGCAGGGAGATGGAGCCATGCCGGGAGGTGGTGCTGGCTGATACTGGTCACCCTACGAGTCTCCAGCTGCTGTCCATCAGACCCGGCAGTTGGGAAATCTCCACTGCTGCAGGCTCTTGCTAACTGTTTAAGCAGCAGTGATGCAGCGCAGGCGGTTGTGCCCTGCAGCGACTGGGTGCCGGGCTGCCAGCACACGCAGCTCTCCAGCCCCTGCCTATGGTTCTTCCTAAGCACTGAGGGAGAGGGTGTCGCTGGTCAGTCCCTTCCTTTCCTGCTCTCTTAGCCGGGAGCCTCTAGCAGATGGTGGATACACTGAGGAAGGATACACATAATTATTTTTTATGCCCTTCCCTCCAAAGTCTCGCCAAAGCATATTAGTTTACATGGGCTTCATACACAATTGGCTGGCAAATGAAGTGCGGCCACCTCTTGGGTGGATCTGAACATTTCCAAGCTGGGAGTGAAAAATAATAAAGCTGGTGGGTGAGAGTGCAAGTAAAGCTGGATGCGAAAGGGAATCGAGACATGGGGTGAGAGCATCTTTTTGCTGAGAGCAGCATTGCTCCTCCGGCTGCTGCACTGTGCTTCTGCCCTCTACATGGGAAAGCTGCACAAATATGGGGGGTTTAAGTTCAGAGATCTTTGATAAACATAGGGAAAAGGAGGATCTGTAGCTTTGCCTGAAGTAACAATACTAAGAACAAAAGGGTTTGGTTGTGGATCTGAGTGAGATCCCATGACCAGGGAGTGAGCAAGTTCAAGATTCTCATCCCTGTTCCCTGGGGACCATTCCTTGCCTGCAATGAACCTAAGCCCAAGTGTAGTGCACAAGCCAACAACTGCATGATGCTTTAAATGCATGGTGATTTTCATAATACATAGATGGAAATTTTCTGCTTTTAATAGCAAGAAAGGTGGGAGTCACATGGCTGTGACAAACACTGGTGATTTGCAAAACTACACACAACCTTTGGAAGCAAGTGACCCCTAAAAGTATCCCAGGCAAAAGTCATCTTGATTTTATTCAAGGCTTGAACATAAACAAATTTACAGAAGACACTTTTGGGCTGCAGTCTTCATTAAAGCTGGGCTTATCTGTTGCTACTCCAGTCCTTTTCTAGAATGAAAGCCCTAAACTTTGATGTTCAGGTGGTCTGCTTCATAAGGAAGATAGCATCAATTAAGGGTGCAAGGAATAAACTCATCAAGTGTTTCTATGCATATACCTGTTCAATGTTACCTTTGCAGCAACTGAGAATTTCTTGCTACCTATCTGCTAAGGTTGTGGTATCCCCTTCTGGGATGCTCCACTCAGGATCTCCAGGTTTTTCAAAGGAGGCTTTAAATAAATAACTTGAAGTAAGATTTAAATCAGCATGATTGAGATAGGAGTGTTATCTTCCCTTCTCCCCTGCAAAATGTAATCTCTTCTCATGTCTGAAGGCATCAGACTGCTGGGAGCACTGTGCCTGTCTACGGCACTTCACCAATCCACCATGGGCACGGGACACTCACCAAAAAACACGGGACACTGAATTTGGTCTGCATGTGAGGCTTTCTGTTTTCACAGGGAAAGTCTGCCTGTTTTAATTTCCTGCCAGGGGATAAACTGTGCTTGTCAAATCTCTTTAGGAAAAAGGCTGCTCCTGGGAGCTGGATTTGCTGTAGCTTTGCATCAATCACTCAAAAGGAAGCCCGCAGCACTCATTGAGCAGTGTCGCTTGTACTTCAGTTTCCAGGTCATACCCAGCAAATCCCTCGTCATTCATGAAAGGTGAAGAAGATGATACTACAGGCAGTAAGCCTGCATGCACGATGATGGTATTTTACTATGCTTGTATTAGTCTCAATCAAGGTCAGGTCTGCAGCTAGTTTGTAGCTCAGCAGAACCTACAGAAGTTGAAGGCTTTTCAGAAGTGACAGCAAGGACTCCGGCACCCATGCACTGCGTGAGTGCCTGGGCAGTGATGAGCTAGTTAACCTGGCAATGGCACGAGAACCTGGTCCTCAAGGCCAGTAGCAGCAGGCTCAGTGGAAAGTTGCAATTAGAAAACATGCGATTCCTTTAGAAAGTTACTAATAGCATTTTCCAGGAGTCCTTGTGTGTGGATTCTCTGCAGCACAACTTGCACCAAGGAGCAGCAAAGTGCTGCTAAAGTGAGCTCTGTTGCAGCACTCACTGGTGCTGGTCTCATTTGTAGGCACTGACCCATCTCACTGCAGCAATCCCAGCCTTTAAGTCACTGTACATGTGTGATTCTGCACTCTCAGGTCACACAGTCCATGTGCAGCTAGGTCTTGGACAAAAATAATGCAGTAGTAGAGGGAAAGCTGTAATTAAAGTTATGAGATACTTCTCACTGTGTCAGGAAAGGAGGAGAAAGAGTTTCCAATAATTTGTGCTTTTACCTGTTTCTTCTTCCCCTTCTTCCTGAAACTGCCTGCTGGAATCCAGAGCAGAGCTGCACTGGTTACTGTCAGCTACAGAGCATTAAGGGATCATTGAGAAAATAAGCTATTTGTTCATAAACTTCCCTGTTAAATAAGTTACTTGTCGCTGATAGAGCTGGTGAGATCCTGGGAAACAAATATCTGAACATTTTGTGAAAGCTAACGACACAGGAGTCAGTGTTTTCAAAAGTAACTCACCCAGATCCTTTCCATCCCATCTCCTTCCTGCCAGCGGGAAGCCTTCACACCTCCTTCTGCAGAAAAGTTTCCCTATGGCCACTTCCATGTGGCAGCCAGTATGTTAAACTGTCTAGAAAAGGTGGTTTCAAAGTAAACCAGAGCCCTCTCCTCCTGTTCCTCTTAGGTACAAAACAGGATTCCTACAACAGCCATAGTGACAACCTTCTCTTACATCTTCTCTGAGTCTAATTCCATCTGGGTAGACCAGGATAACATGCTTTTGTCAGGCTGGTATCATCTTTCTAGGTTTGCTCCGTTAATTGTTATAATTAATGCTTATTTTATTCAAAATGTCAAATTGCTTCACTGAGATGCAAAGGAGAAGTACTTCACTCTAGAAAACATGATGGCATATTTAGTTGGTATTGAGTTGCAGCTGCTACTAATGGATTTTAGAAACACAGTAATCAGAAGGAAATCAGCATAACATGACATGGAGATAAAGTGTCCTGACAATATTAGGTGACCTGCTATATCGTATGACTGCAACTGTTTGTGTCATTCAGTAACACAGAAACAAAATTAATAATTCTCAAGGAACTTAAAGCAATAATAATACATTTTGGAAAGGAATTCAGCAGTTTTCAGTTTTCAAAAGCCATTTTAGTTCTTGTCTTAATCCCAGTAGCTCAGGTCAGAGCAGTGAAAGTTGTTCTTTGGCTGTTCCTCCTCCAGTACTTCACATTGCATCCTCTTCTGATCACGCTTGGCACTGCATTGATGCAATTCATTGCTTGATGGATTGCTTCATCTATGTTATCCACCCCTAAGCCTGGCAAGGGTGAACTGCTGCATTGCTGAGGCGTGGGAAGGGGTGGCTGCTTCCAGGGGTACCGACCTCCAGCACTGGGTACAACCTGATGCAAAGCTTGAGGGAAGGCAAGAAAGTCCATTTTTCAGATCTGTTTGCTGCCATCAGCTAACTGGCAAATGTGAGGCTGGGTCTGTTCTAGTGGTAGAAGCAGAAATGAATAAGAAACTCCTCTTGCTGTTTGCGTGTCATTGTGTCCTGGAGTTCTCTTTTCCAAGCCTGGAACTGTTAGCCTAAATTTAATGTTGTTATTTTACTAACCTGAAGGAAAAATAAAGTTTTCATGCTGGTTTTAATCGTCTGTTTCAGCTTACCCCACCAGCACAAACTCCCCATTCATGGGATGCAAAGGCTAAAATGTCCTTGGTATGACTGGTTTTATCAGAGTCCCAGCTGAGCTGGGGAGTTATTCCCATCATAGGAAGGAGCTGCAGCACTCAGGAGTTGGGCATATGGGTCTTGGCATCCACCTACTTCTTTTGCCGTAGAAGTGGTGGCTGTGCTGTTTAAGGTCTATTTTGCTCCTGTGCAGCAGTCATAGTGTGAGGGTTTCCACCAGCTTTGCTTGCCCAGCTCATCAGAAGGCAGCAACTCCTGGAAAAGTCCTGGAAATTAGACGTTACAGAGCAAAAACCTGTTTACCCTCAGTGCAAGACTGTGCAGGCAGCTGACCAAGCCAAGTGCTTTCAGGCAGGAGCATGCAGGGCATTAGAGAGTGCTGATCCCCAGAAGTGGCCAAATTGGGTGCAGATGAGCACCCATCTCATGGTGCAAAGCCAGGGTGTCCCATCATGTGGAAACCAGCTCTGCAATTTAGCCAGCTAGCTAATTTCTTGTTGCTTAACCTCCTTCAGGCTTTTATTGCAATCCTCTTTGGTGGGTTAACCATCACCCAGCAGGGTTTTATGAACCCTGCCAGTTTCCCTGCAAATCCAGAAACCTATTGTATTTCCTGATGCAGGAGAAATCTGGTAAATTAATCACCTTGTCACACACCAGCCACATCCTTTCAACAAGCACTGTAATTTTTCTGCAATATCCTTTGCCTTTGCTGCAGTTCAGCTCATGCTTGACTACTTTGCTGAATATGATGGACTTAAACATGTGCTAAGTGCTTTGCTGAACTGGGTCTTTCTCCTGATTTATGCCAGGGTAGATTAAAATAGAATCAGCCTCTTAAGTGGTCTGTGCTTCGTGTTGTCAGCGCGCCGAGACACTGCGTCTGCGCTTGTGTTTTAATTAAAGGTTCCACCTATTTACATGGCGTCAATCAATCTCAGCACAAAAACGTCTTTGCAGTTGATTAGCACTGTACTGCAGACAAATGGCATTAAGCACAAATGGCTTTTTTGGAGAAGTAATTCATCTGCATGGAAATGAAAAATACAATTATTTTAACCGATGCCATTGTGTAATCAATCATGCCTAGCTTAGCGCCGGGCACTCTGCGTGCTCTCCATGTGTGCAGGGATGTGTGGGCTCTTTTGGCTCTCAGCTGTGATGCTGGTGTTCACAGCGATGTGGTAGGTACCCAAAGAGCCCTAACCATCTCCTCAAAGCCACCACCCAGCTCTACCCAGGCTAGGCAGGCTTCCTGAGCCAGGGCTGGTGTTTGGAGCGGGGCTTGAGCCCCCTCAATGGCGTTAATTAGAACATACATAGAGCAGAAATGAGCAGAACATGGCTTCACTGATAGATTTTTAGTGGGCTGAAGTCTAATGGGTGTTTTAATTGGAAAACACAGCATTCCAGCATTTTGGAACAGCAATAAGGCAGTCTATGGGCCATCATTAATATACTCCTGGTGATTAAAATCACTCTTCCCTCAGACCTTCGTCTCTCAACATACTCCAGGCATTTATTAGTGGTCCATTATATGCCCACTTCTATCTTACTGCTTAATTTGAACACTAATTAACATCATTGTGCCTTCTAAAACACAAATGGAAGTTGATAGTATTTCATTATGTCTAGGCTCTGTCTGCAAGCAGTGAGAGCTGAGCTTCACCCAAAAAACCACCTCCATGGGCTCACGGGGCCAGTGATGGGAGAATTTCACCTCCATGTCCCATCTCCCGGGTCTCACGGTTATGGGGGATGTTGGTGGGAAGCAAAACAATGACTTCATTTCCCGAAACGCTGGGGCAGTAGCCAGCAGGACTGCTTAGACGTCTAAACACTCGCTTAATTATCTGGCTGAACTGGGGCCCAGGGCTTGGGTTTGCTGCTATGAACTTAGCTGGCTTTCTCTGCTAGCCCAAAGCAGGGGGAAGGCAGAGCTAACCTAGAATGGGAAGGCTTACTGGTTCCAGCTCTCCCCCGTGCATTACCCTGCCTCCTCAGGAAGGATAGATTTCAATCAGCCTTTGAAAGTCAGTGAGGGATTTTTTCCCCCCTGAATGTCTTAAAATGTATCTCTACTGCTGCAGTTCAAGCCCTACCTCCTTCTCAGCAGTAGAGAAAATGAACACCATCCCTTTCTGAAGCAGTCTTTTATGGATCTGGAGATTTTTACCACCTCTTCCCTGAGGCTTTTCCTCTCTCTAAACTGAATTCTGCTCATTCCCTCTGCACGTCCCCATGGAGGAAGCACTGTGCTCTATCTCCTTGCTCCCTTCCATCTCAGCTCCTCCTCCTCCTTCCCACCCTGGGCACTTACTAGTCCTTACTAGTGTCACCCCTGGAAATATCTCCGGTTGGGATGCTGGTTTTTTTATTTCTTCTTTTCCAAAGCCAGGGCATTCCTGCCTCATGTTATTATTTCCAAGTCCTCTTCCGCAGGGCTGCTGCCTAAGCACTCATTTTGTGTCTTGTGTTTTTACAGCTAATTATTCTTAGTTAAGTGCTATAGCTTCTCATGCTGCTGGATTGCTGCCTGCTTTTTTTCATACTGCTTCTCCACTTCTCCTACTAACTCTTCTCGGTGATCATTTGAGCCTCTCCATAGTCTAATAACTTCTATTATTAGTCTTTTGAAACAGCCATTTTGATAGAGTCCCCAATAGTCTGAATATTGAATATGAGCTAAAGCATTAGAGGGAAAACCTCTCTAATGGGAAGGGAATACTCTGCTCCCTCATGCTTCTAGCCTTTGCTCGAGCTGGTTTTCCTTCTCAGACATGCATTTGTCGCCACCTCCTTGGCATTGCTCTAACTGAGAAGCAGGAGGGGGCTGTGTGAGCGGGGGTCCCACTGTGCCCCAGCACAGTGGAGGCAGAGGCTTTGCAGAAAGCTGAAATGACAGCACAACAGGGACAGCGCCAGTCCTCACAGCATTAATACTTAAAAAGAATCTGAGTCAAAATCAGCTCAGTGCGGAAGCGGACAGGCAAAGGTTCGGGATGTTGTTTTCCCCTTTGGGATTGCTTCTCTTTGGCCTTTTGGCTCAGCCTGAGTGTAGTATTTGTTTAATATCTGATACATCCTTTGTCAGGAGACTTTTCGGTGCTTTTGCAAGGGATTTGACACCGCATATATTTCTTCTGCTGCCAGCTTGTTATGATCCTGCCCTGTCATGATCTGGGTTTTAGCCTTTGCAGCTGATGTACAGATGGGCATCATGGAGCAGCAGCAAAATTAAGTCCAACTCCTCAGCAAAGATAAGCAACAATATGAGCAGGGAAGTGAGCTCAGGCTCAGCAGCGAGCACAGTACTTCCCCTGGGACGGCAAAGACAGACAACGTGTTGGTATGAATAAAAACTGGGTGCCAGGGAGAGGCTGTCAGTGACATTACTACCTGCCACACGTGTGTAAAGTCATCAAACAGCGGGTGGGCGGCCGTGACAGCCCTGGGAAAGACATCTCTATTAGTGCACTCAGCGCCACGCTGGTATGAGGTTGCAGCACGTTAAGGGCAGGCAGGCTGTTCCACTTAAGGTGGAAAATGATATATTCGGCGATTGGAGTAATTTGATTTGGCTGAGGTTCACAGTGTTTTGGAATCTGATGTGAGTCTTCCTACTATTGGATACTGCCCCAGGTTCCCAGTGCTGCAGCATATTGCATCTCCCTTTCGGCCTGCATGGAGTAAATGAGCTTCTGAGCCTGATGGTATGGATTTTGTACCCAGATGGGCAACTTCTCTCATTTTCTGTTATAAGCTGGATTTCAAGATTGCAAGAAAATACAGCAAGCACAGTATTCCTGCACCATCTGATTTATAAAAGCAGTCAGTGATTGCATCTAGTAGCCCTTTTTCTGTCCCAGAAGTATTCTGCCCATCTTTGATGAAACCTGCTTTCTAGAAGTAGCCTTATCCAACACTGGTTTTGTACTGGAGAGGTTTCCAGGAGCAGGATTTTCTTTGTTCAGAGGGTTATTAAGGCGCTGCTCCTAGAGCAGAGGGGTCTGGATGTGATAAAGAACACTGGCTCACTAGGATTGAGCCTGAGACCTGAAAAGCATCAGTCCAGGTAGGCAAAGAGCCCATCCCAGGCAGGTATGCAGAGCCCGGGGGGAGCCACCATAGGCACTTGGAGGAAGAAGCCGTGTGTGCTGGAGGAGAGAGGAAGGAGCTCTGTGAATACTCGTTTGAAATGCATTCCCACGTGCTGCGCGCTCCGGCAGCTGGATGCTGTCTAGCTGCAGCCACCCTGTTAAACTGCTTTCCTTCCCCTGCTGAAACCGGCACTGACAGTTTGCACAAGCTTAATGGTTCGTGTAAGCACGGCGCTTTGTGCTGGGCTGAGGTGGGTGAAAGCTCGGAGGCGGCGGCGAGACTGGTTACAGAGAGAGGCTGTCCTCTCCTGGAGCTGCTCGGGAATGGCTCAGCCTCAGTGTGGGACCCCAGCGTGCAGCGGGGTGACAACCCCTCTGCAGCAAAGCCTGCCCCAGGCAGAGCGTGGTGAGGGCATGCACCTGGCTGCCTGCACTGCCAGTGACACTCACGTTTTGTGCCAGCTTTTAATTGCATTAATTTAATTATAGGGATTTTTTGGTGTAGCGAGGCCTGTGAGCATCTCCTTGCACCCCAGCTTCATCAGGGGATCGGCAGTCCTGCTTTTCTCCAAGCAGCTGCTATCCTGATGATTAGGAGCCTGCAGCAGAGCCAGGTCAATCAGCGCACCAATCGTTCATCAATGGACTCTATTCACTGATGGTGGTACCTGCCATTGGTGCTCTGGCCATGCTGCTGTAACCATTTTCCCCATAAACTGCACCTTTCTCAGGTTTACAAGGGGTTTTAAAATCAGGCCAACCCTCCTGGACCTAGGATGGTTGGAAGAAGAGATGAGAAGCTGTTGTGTGGTCCTGCTTTCTCCCAGGCCACAGGCACATAACATCCTGGTTGAAGCAGGGCTGGTAAGGGGCGTAGAAAGCTGTGCTTGGCTGACATAGGGTATCACTAGTTTCTTCTGTGTCATCAGAAACAAATGCATCAGTGAGGTTTAGGCAATTTCAGTGCTTCCTTAGCTACTTTAAAATTTCACAAACTGTTACTACTATTGGCCCCCATGGCTTGAAGTTGAGCTTACGGTTTGGGGTTTCAAGTTGCTTAATTCCTCCCTGTTCCCCACAGTGTTTTGCTCTGCTACCACTTGACCTCCATTTCCCTGCAGTAATAAGGTCAGCACATGGAGCAGCTCTGCCTTCCTCTCACCAGCCCTCCAGTCTTTCTGGTCCCTAGAGCTTCCACTGCTTATTCCTTCCATTTCCCCACTTTGCACTGTTTAAAAACAAGGAAGCAAGAGCTCCCTGGAGCCAAACACTCATTTGCTGGCAAGGACTGCCTGTTAATCAATTAAAGCTCTGCAAATGTATTTTCAGCAGGGTGGATGATTAAGATGCTTTCTGTCTCTAATGCATGCCTGTAGGAGGCTCTCCTGCATGTGAAGGACAGGTGCGAGGGCATGGAGGTCCTGCAATTCTGCTTTGTAGGTATCAAATACTGATCTTGGTATAAAGAAGTCAGGGGTTAAGGTTAGTGAGGGAAGGGGAAGAGGTTTAGCAGATACCAGTCTTTGCCTAATGGAGGTTATTTCCTGAGGATACTCTCCAGGGCAGGGTCTTGCGGATCTGCTCTGAAGCATCTCCCCAGGGGCCATCATAGGCAGAAGAGGTCCTCACCAGGGCAGTGAAGGAAATGGGCTGATGTAGAAGATATTCAGGAAAATCAACAGAAAAGGTACTGACGAGAGCAGCAGTGAAACAGCATCAAAAGTGTGTTCATACCCAGGCAAAAGTTAATCAGTGTCAGTAAACTGGGGTTCATACTTGTGTTTTTGCACTCTGCTGTCAGAACAAACCTCAGCTGTGGGAACCTGCTGGCTCTTCTAAACATCACTTCCACCACTGATCTCCATTTCCAGGCATGCATTTGGCTCATTTGGATCCTTAAGCAGAGGAATCAAAGTGACTTGGCCAACAAAAGGGGCCTGGGCCTGGTGAGGCGTGTGCTGTGCCCTTATTGGGCCTAAGTGTCCTCTGCCAGGAGCACATGGCAACCCTGTCCCCAGCAGGGCCCCAGGTAAAGCACATGGTTTCTTTAGAATGTCTAAAACCAAACCCTTCAGTTGCCTATGCGCTTGAGGATAATTAAAGCACCTCCAGAGATAATATTTTTTAAAGCAAAATAAATCAAGCCAATTAGTGATTATTTTATATATATATTTACTATTTTGATAACAAGGTTTCACCCTATCACTTAGTCAATAAAAAGAACTAAAAGTGCGGTGGGCAGAGCAGAGCCCTGCCTTACAGCTACCACCAGAGAGCATCCTTGTATACTTTTTCCGTGGGAACGGCACTGAGCTGGGAAGTAACCCATCTTTCAGCAGCCTGTCTCTTTTTAAGTACTTCCCAGTCAGTTAAAGATACAATAATTGAAACTTGTCTATCAATCATGTTACCAGACAAAACAACACTGTTTCTCTTCTCTTTTTTCCTCCAAAGAATGGTAGCTTGATCAGCTTAACAATGCGAACAAAGGTGCTAAGTCAAAAATCCCACTTAAATGTTTTCAGGTATAAACGCACATCGTCCTTGGGGAGGGAAGGTGCAAAATTCATTGTTTAGAAGCGCTCTAGGGAAATACTCAAAAGGCAGAAACAATACCAAGAATACAGTAGTGCGCAAAAGCCATCTTTTGGGATGATTAACCCCCCTCCCCCCAGCCAAGAAATTTGCATGCCTGCACATCTGTATCCCCCTCATCCAAAGCAGCTGATGTACATGGCCAGTGAAAATCCCCAGTGAGGGGATTTAGCTTTGACTCTGCTTTGTGCTTGCTTGGAGTATAAAAGCATGCTAAAGCTAGGTTTGCCCTTTGTAGTCCCAGTGGATGTAGGGGCAGGAGGACAGGGATGGGCTGTGCCTCTGAAGCACATTATTATAATGAATATTTTCTGACAAATTAATGAAGTAAATGAATTATTGTCTGTTTTCCTGAGCATATTTTCCCTTTCACTACCCAGGTGCTCCCCTGCACCCAGGTGCCCAGAGGTGGAGCAGCCACTTCAGAGCTCCTCCACAGCATTCTAGGTGCACTTTGCATTTATACATTTCTCATCAATACACTTATCTCCAGAAATCCTTGACTGGGCCATGGCATGTGTCCCTGTAGGTGGATGACACTGAAGGCTGGGGCAGGAATGGCTTGTGAACTGTTGAATGGGCCAAGAGCATCTTTGCTTTGCAGTGAATAGCTTCCCATGTTTCTTTCTCTTAAAAGCTTTAAAGCAGTTGAAAGCTTTTAAGTTGTTTCCATCAAGAAAAAACCTGCAGATTTGTTTGCTAGAGGGCTGAAATGTGGCAGCCCCTCCAGGCTAAAGGGGACCTGTTGTCCTAGTGGCACAGCACAAGGGGTTCTCCAGAGCTTTCTGCTTTTCAAGCCGGGCTCTGCATTATTTCTTATTTTGCTGAATGATTTTGAACGATTTTGCTTGGGTTTTTTTGCAGCAGTGTTGCACTTGGTCTGCATTTTTATGTATACAATTACGCAAACTGATTTAGCAGAGGATGCAGGAACAGGTCTAAGATTACAGCGTGGAAGAGCAGAAAACGTATCTCTCAATGCAAATCATTTCCCTTTCTCAGTCAGCCAAGGAAAAGGGAAATAAACAAGCAGTGAGAGGCACCAGCACTTTAATACCTGCTTGAGCAACAGGGGGACCAGTACGCTGTGAGTCACACATGGGGATGTCATTGGGGATGTTTTTGGAAGCTGCCACTTAGCACTGCCATTAACGCTCCCATTTACAAACATTAACCAGTGGTTTTAGGAAGGTTTGAAATTAGTGGTCTGTTAGTTACTGTGCGTTTCCCTCTCTATGCAGTCTGCTGAGAATACCACAGCCATTATGGCTCATAGACACTGTCCCCAAGATGACTTATGCTTCTAGATGATTACTATTTAGTTAACTGAAACACAGTCATTAACCAAAATGTGGTCATTACATCCTCATACCTATGACGCTTGCCACCTCCTCTGGGTGTTGTTCAAGTTCATTTACCGAATACCTAGCAGGTGGGAGGAGGTCTTTGAGCTGCCCTTTCCCTGCTGTGGTCCAAGCTATGAAAATGCTTCAGTTAGCCTGAAAGTGGGGTTTTCCTTCTGCCGAAGTCTTTGAACTGTGAATACAGAGGTCTATAACAGACTAAGCACATTTCCAGAACTTCTTATCATGCATGGTTCTGGTTAGACGGGCAAAAAGATTCAACCTGTGGTTGCCATAGTTTAGTTTTCTTTGTTCTTCTTGCAGAAATTTCCTCAGTTTTTGAGTTAATTCCAAATTTGTTGCAAGAAACTCATAAAGCTGCTCTTGCTCAGTCACTCTTGGTCTCCTTGTCAATACAATATGAGGATAAGCAAAGTTCATGGAAACTGCCTACAGGGGAGGAATGAACAAGGCAGCATTTCTGAACACAGGTTCTTTCAAAGCTTCTTTGTTCAGAGAAAGGGAAAACAACCTGTGAAACTTCATCTTGACAAAGTGAGCTGCAGATTTAAGGCTATTGAAAAGAGTCATCTCTCCAGATGTAGGTTGGCATGTGGGTTCACAATTGCAAATATGACTTATGACTCATCCCAGAGTACTGTTGATGGGGGGAGAGAGTCTATATTAGGAGAAATGCTGAATGATGAGGGACAGCTCACAAAGTGAAGAATATGGAGAATGAGGTCATATGAGATGAAATGCTTCATATTGCCAGGCACATGTTCATTTACTGAAAGAAAAGAAATTTCAAGTGATTTTCATAAGGGGCAATATTCGTTTGCAAGCAGACAGGCATCTCTGGGTTTGGTTTAGGCTCCAAGCAGCATCCTACCAGCCTATCGGGTGCCTCCCCAGAGCACATTGCTGCTTCTGCAGCCTTGAGTGCCTTCAGAGATACAACACAACTGTCTGGAAAAAGCTGGTCCTGCCCAAGAGGCATTTTATGCCAAGTGCATGGTAATTTTCAGAAAACAAGTGAACAGTTACAAGGCTCCTTAAAATCAGATCATGATGTAAATGTAAACCCTTGTGATTCAAGCTATGCAACATCCTCTAATTATTTGAGGAGTAGGAAGATTTTTCTCTGGTTTTCACTTTTTACTATAACTTTAATGTAGGATGCTGCTGCTGCTTTGTGAAGGAATGCTGCTTTAGAACTAAGATGCAGACTGTGGAGAACCATCAGCTTGATCATTTTGGCATTTCCAGGGATGCAGCACTGTGCACTCACCTTCAGCAAAGATGGCTCTGCACTACCTTTTGGCTTCTGTTTGAACTTAGCTTGAAGACATTTCCCCCACTCAAGTCTCATGAAAGATAGAAGTCCAAAAGACAGCCACCCTTCTTTAATGCTCTACCTTCAGAGGACCACCTTGGCATGCCAGCAGTTTAGGCAAGTGGTGTCAGCCAGCTGGGACTTGTGTCACCTATGGGAATGGCCAGCTGGAGTGAGAGGAGGAAATACTGCTAAGGGGAAGAATCTGGGGCAATTCACCTGAGAAAAGTAATGTAGGCACTTTTATTGGTTGTGGGGTAAAGCTTTTACCTCACTTTTGCCTCTCTTGTGGTTGTCCTGAGCTTTGGGGAGATCCCAGCTATAGCCGGCTCCCCACCATCCCAGGACTCCGCTGTCTGGACCTCTTCTTCACTGAGACAGAGGGATTACCAGCCGCTTTGAATACCCTCACACAAAGCAGAGAGTTAAACTCTGAACTTCCATCTGTTCATAATGAAACATTTTTACCGACTGAATTTGACTAATTTAGTGATTACTGTTGGGAGAGAGCGGTCTCTTTGAGTCCTCCCGCTGTTTCTGCAGGGAAAGCCTCTTGCCTCGCTGTAAGGGGCTGCCGTCATTTCCTCCGTGTTTTTTATCTAATTTTGTCACAATAATTCAGCAAGTCCACTCTGGCCAGCTGTTCCTCAGGCTTCCTGGCCCGCATTGCTTACACAAGGCTGCTGGTGAGGACGCTGAATCAATCCTTCCAATCATTTTGCATCTGTCCTTGGCTCTTGGAGTTGTTCCAGCTGTTCTGAATATACAGCTGATAATTTACTAACACCCCCTGCAGTGGTTCACTAGCCTGTGAAACCTCCTCACTGTGCTTCAGTTTCTCACTTCCCAGGCTGGCAATAGTCATTGAAAATATTGTACAAGTGACAGTTCAAATGAATTAGCAGCAATTTAAACTCTTGGTAGCAATTTACAGATAAGCTGGGTTTTGCCTGGTGTTTCCTTGCACAGCAGGATGTGGATTTCTCTGAGATATGATGTCATCTGAAGGTCTTCTTCAGTGAAAGCTGTCGGACATCTGGTGGCAAGGGAAACTCTGCAGCGTGGACAAGAGATCCTGAAATGGTGCTTGAGATATCCTTGGAGTTGTTTAGCCTAGAGAAGATGAAGCTCTGGGGAGACCTTACTGTGGTCTTTCAGTACTTAAGGCGTGCTTGGAAGAAAGGTGGAACCAACATTTTAGCAGGGCCTGTTGCAATAGAACAAGGGTTAATGGTTTGAAACTCAAAAAGGGGAGATTCAAGTGAGATATAAGGACGAATTTTTTTAGGATCAGGGTGGTGAAACACTGAAACAGGTTGCCCAGAGAGGTGGTAAATTCCTTATCCCTGGTAACGCTCAAGGTCAGGTTGGATGGGGATCTGAGCAACCTGGTCTAAGTTGAAAAAGTTACTACTCACTGCAAGGGGCTTGAACTAGATGATCCTTCTAACCCAAACCATTCTATGATTCTGTGTCCCCAGGGAGACAAGATAGATCATGAGGAAGCCCTTTCAGTGGCTTCTTTTTGCTCACCAGTGGCTCTTCTCCTGGGGCCACTTTGGGGAAGCAGAGAGAGTTAAAGTGCTCTGCTCAAAATCCCCCTGACTGTAAATACTGTGTTCTGGTTTTGCTATTTATTGAACCACAAATGTGGTCTCTGATTTTTCTGGACTAGTTTCATTCAAATACTTCTCCCCATGCTGTGCCATGCTTTCTGCTTGCAGCGTGCTGTTGTGCATATCCCCTTTTTACTTCTCTGGTTTTGGCCTCTATTCGGGAGATAACACAGTGAGGAAGCTTCAGGAAAAGACAGGAAAAGTCTGGCTGTAGCTTTCCGGATGCTGTACTGTCCCTTAAATCTTCCCAGGGATGCCGAGGCATTGGTCCACTCTGTAATCACTGAAGGATTACAACCAGTGTCATTCCATATTAGTAGGATTATTAAGTAAAATTGGCTTATAGGATCCAGCATGCTGGCAGCTTACCCCAGTTGAACAATAGCTGCACATCCCTTCTGCAAACCAGCCCCTGTGCTGCCTTTCTGCCAGGCTTCCCACTGATTTTAAATTTCACTTTTAAAAAGTTCACTTTTAAAGCACTTAGGGGCTTGGGGGTTTCCTACATCATTGATGTATTGCTTTCCTCAGAGCTAGGACAAGCTTCAAGATCTTCATCCATCAGCTCGTTGTAGGTGTCTGGGTTTTACACAGAGATTTCAGCAATGAAATGCTCTAGGGCCAGCACTGGTGCTGTTCAGTCAAAATCTGAAGGTTATTTGTTCATGACAGCTTGGCTCTGCTCATCATAAACTGTCTTTAATTCAGAGCAGACAGAGGTGGCAGCTGCATCATATTCAACTCCTTGCTGTTGCTGGCACTGGGGTCATGTGCAGTGCAGGACAGGTTATAGAAAGATGCTGCTCAGCATCCTTCAAATTTTGCAGAAACCATTAGAAACTGTTTTGTCCTTTATGTCATCCCCCGGTGCCCAGCATGGGCAGAGTGCTGAGTAGCCTGGAGAGACCTTTTTTCTGAGCTTATTACTTCTTTTCCAGACTTTCCAGAGGGAGAGGAAAAGCACCAGGCCTTCGCAGCCCTCCAGTCACCACATGAAAGAAGTCTTTGAAAGCTTCAATCAGAGGGTGATGTTCCCATGGGAAGGCTGATAGAGGACGTGCAAGGTTTGGTACTGCAAGAGAATACTGTGCTGTGGTAGGCACCCAGAAAAGTAGGTGAAAGTGCTGCTGCTCCCTCTCAGGCTTATCTTTAATGAACTTCCTGTTCTCCCTTTTATATTACTGGGATGTGAAACTTGGTTTTCTTTATTAATGATGAAGTAATTGTTTACAGTGCAGGGTCTGTGTCCATTAGCACATCTGCTTAAAGACTGCTTTGTACTTTCTGGTACGTGCTCTGTGCACAAGCAACGTATTTTTTCCTTGTCTGAGTGTGTGCATTATCTAATACACCTCATCTCCCCATTTGAATTTTAAACAGAAAAATAATAAAGAAGATTATTTCACCATGGCAATAACAATGCTAATTGATCATGGGCACAGCAATATCTTGGGGATGTTTTTGGAAATTGCATTGGTGTATTCTTCATCAAGTGCATAAGGGCTTTCTATTGTAATAGGGTTCCTGCCTTGGATAAAGACCCCCTTTACCTGGTCAAGCTTTATACGTTCATCCCCAGTATTAGCACATAAATTGGTAGAATTAAGTGTAGCCCATTTTTATTCTGACTTGCTACTACCACAGCAATAACCTTTGCTCATGGCTCCATTTCAAGACTAGATACTGTGCCTAACCAATATCCAATCTACGGTCCATGCCCACAGATGACCCAGGAAGGTCCATTGCCAGCAGCACCCAGGCTAGAGAGTCAGAGGGAGGGCACAGAGAAAGTTTAGCTGCTGCTGAACACAAGCAAAGATGCCAGAGCAAAGCCAGTGACTTGCTGGAAGCTGAGGATGAAATGTATGAGAGCTGTGACTCTTAGTTATGAAAATCATTGAAAAGAGTTAAAATTAAGACAAGAGAGCACCGAGATGATCCAGGTCTTGCCTAAAGAATTCAGTTTAAAACTGTAACTTTGAGAAGCACTGAGTTGGTTTGTTCCATGTTTGTGTAAGCAGCCAGTGTGAGGATTACTGCAAGCACAAGACTCTGCCTGGCATTCTTCCAGAGGGGCTGCGTGAGGTTAGAGCTGCATAAGTCTCCTCTGTTGTGCTGAGGAGCTTTGCTAAGCTGCCTGACACTGCTTGATCCTTCTGGATATAGAGAAGCTTTCCATCATCTGCAAAGAATTAGAGGTTATATGAACAGCATCAGGAAGAGTATCAATGAAAGTGAATTACTGCACTGATGCGTATGTTGTGGAGCATGTGCCTGGAGCAGTGTGCAGCTCTCCCTGTGGGCCAGCTACCACAGAGTAACTCATGCTGTACACCTGTATCTGAGTGGTGATCAGACACCCAGCACTTGCCACTGGAGCTCTGAGATACCCAGAAGTCTCTGGCAGATGTCTTATACCCTCCCCTGCTGTGAGAGGTATGGGCAGCTGTTATGAATTGAGTATTGAACCCAAACAGAGCCCCAGCCCTTATTAAAACCTGTACTCATGACAACTTCTAGACATGCTCTCAGACTCAACAGCTCCCCGCAGTGCAAACACATCACTCAGGGCCAAGTAAGCACATTGGTCCTCTGTGCAAGTGTACCTACTGCTCAGGCACAGCGGGGATGGTGGAGCATCGAGCGGCTCCAAGGCTGGACCAGAGGCTGTGGTCCCAGAGAGAGGCAGAGGTTGGAGAAGGAACATAAGTGCACATCACACTCACAGCTTCTTGGGCCAGGGCTCCGCTGGGAGGCTTTCTGAAAAAGAATGTTGTCCATAGGATCTCTGCTCTGAGAAGAGGTTTGGTGTCCTTTTGGTGTAAATAGGGTGAAATGATGCATGTATCAGGCTAATCTCTTCTTCCAGCATTAGATTGCAGTCCAAGGGGCAAGAGCATTGCAAGACTTAACTTGTCTTAATGTCTTAAAGACTTCATGTCTTAACAATTCCCATCAGTCAATTGAAAAAAGTCCCAGGGAAGTCCAGAATTTCATCACAGAGTTAATTGTGGTGTTTTCCACTTTCCCTTGTCTGAATCTCTCTTACCCTTCCCACCTCTGCCCAGCCCTGGGGTGCTGCTTTTAGAGAGACTCCTTCCTTACTTTGCCTTATGCCAACTTCTGGTGTGTCTTGTGGACCTATGGAGTGGTGCTAGTGCTTACCTGGGTATTCTTGGAGGCCAGGGGACCATCACTCACCCTGCTAAGCATATGGTGGGGCTCCCAAAAACCTATAGTACGTGTAGCTACAGCATGATTGCATCTTGCTTGCTCTCTGTTACAAACTGTATGCAATGGGTGAAATAAATAAATGAATAAATCATTGGCTTTGTAACACTGCAGACAACTGGAAACATGATATAAATACTAAAGGCTGGATCTACGCTTCCCAGCAGTGTTTGATGTGGGCTACAGCAATGCTACCCCAAGGGACTTCTGGTCCCTGAGGACCTGATTTACGCCAGTGCTGGAGATCAAAAGCCAGGATGTGGTGTTGCACAGCTATAATAACGGCTGTCCAAATTTCATTCAGCTCCAGGTCTGGTGAGACTATGCTAGAACGCAGCCATTGGCAGACCAGGAATTAAATGATTTGTGTTGGCTGGCTTAGGGAAGGGATTCACTGTTTTCATGCAACGCCAGTTACAGCCACGTATGGAGGAAAAGAAGAGGCTTTATAAGGGTTTATGAATTGGCTGGACACCAGAACTTGAGCTCTGCTAAGTTGTAGTATTTATCCTCACAAAACTCATCTTCCAGTTGCGGAAATAAATGGGGCTGGATTCCTGTCATGCAGACGGGGAATGCTGTAACCACTGATGAAAGCTCCAGATACTCCGACCTGCAAAAAATCATTACATAAAGCCCCGAAGAGTCAGATGTGTTATTAATAAGTTCCTTTATTTATTTTGTAGAATTTGCTTATGACAACCATTAAGCACGGTCCGGGCACTGGCCCTTACCAGGGTGGTGTCTTTCTACCGGGACAGGAGCATCTGCTATTTGCTGGTTAACCAGACTAGGTGCAACCCCTGGCCCTAAGGAGACCAAATTGTGGATGTCTCCTCTAGCACAAAGCAAGCCTCCAAATCCATACGACGTTTCCACACTCAAGATCTCCAGCACAGTGTGTGCTATCTGAGGGCCTGTTTTCTGGGTGTCACAACTTGGAATACTGGCATGAGGTTTCTTCCACTTGAAAATTTGTATCCCTAGGTATTTGGGATTGTGCCCTCAAGGAAACAGCATCTAAACTGTAGATCACTGAAAATTAGCCTATGGCTTCCACAAATGTGAATTTAAATAGCCTACCATCTCAAAGCACTGTGAATGTTATTATTCCCACTTTTAGACGCAATCGCTGAGGTGAGCAGCTCGAGAGAGGCCGCCTTCAACACCCGAGCGGGGGAAGCTCAGCGCCCGGGAGCCTCAACTCAGAGCGGCGACAGCCACCGAGGGAGCCTCGAGTCCTCGACAGGCCTTGCCCAGGAGCCGGCAGCTCAGCTGACCCGAGCAGGGACTCACAGGGGGCGGAGCCAGGAGGAGCGGCACCGGCCCTGGCTGGGCAAAAGCCCGCCCCAGGGATCGCGGCGAGCACGGCGGTGCTCGAGGCGGGTTGCGCAGCAGCTGGAGCGAGATGGTGAGCGCTCGCCTTATGAGCACGGTCCGGGCTGACTGCTCTGCTCTGCTCTGCTCTGGCTGCCCCGGCGGTGGCAGCGTAGGCACCAGACAGAGCCGATGAAAGCGGAGGCTGCAGCGCAGAGCTCGGGGTGCAGAGAG
>WYDI02042281.1:0-13354 GCA_009867235.2 Psittacus erithacus
GAAGATAGGCTGAGAAAGTTGGGGCTGTTCAGCCTGGAGAAGAGAAGGCTGCGTGGAGACCTCATAACAGCCTTCCATTATCTGAAAGGAGCCTATAAAGATGCTAGGGATGGGCTGTTCATTAGGGGCTGTAGTGACAGGACAAGGGGTAATGGGTTCAAGCTTAAGCAGGGAAGTTTGTATTGGATATGAGGAAGACGTTTTTTACTGTGGGGTGGTGAGGCAGTGGAATGGGTTGCCCAGGGAAGCTGTGAATGTTCTGTCCCTGGCAGTGTTCAAGGCCAGGCTGGACAGAGCCTTGGGTGGCATGGTTTAGTGGCAGGTGTCCCTGCCCATGGCATGGGGGTTGGAACTAGATGATCGTAAGGTCCTTTCCAACCTTAACTATTCTATGATTCTATAATTCTATAAGCAACTAAATAAGAAATTCCTCTCCACATGGATGATTAATGTTTGCTGTCCCCTAATGGACATCAGAGGGTAAGAAATAATGACCAACCATTGAGACAGATTTGAAAAATCCTGTGGGGATGTTTAGTACAAGGGACCAGAGTAACTCTATCTAAAGTACACCTTTGAATCAGCCTATTTCTGTGTCCAATATGGCTTCCAGCTGGCTTTGTTTTTCTTGTTCACCTTATATTAAAAAACCACAAATTAAATTAATAGTGCTTAATGAAGACAAATGTAGCAAAGATGTACCGTTTGCTGATGTAAAGTGCTTTGAGAACTTTGGGCATTAGCCTGTAAAATAGCAAATCATGACCATATGAAGCAAATGCCTTAATCTTGTGACATCTAATGAGGTAAATAACTGTTTTAACATTAAGTATTCAAAAGGACTTAGTATTGCTTAATAGAGAAAGCAATAACAAAAAGGAAAGAAGGAGAGCAAGTAAGCAATTGCAATGCCTATGGTAGTTCCAGAGTTAGGCAAAGAACTAGTGTGCAATGAAATCTCATTATAAAAAGAAAAAATATTTGCTTTTTTACTCTTTCTTTTGTTGAGTGTTACATTTGAAGGGAAGTGAATCTCTCAGTATTAGATATCTAATTTAGAAATTTAACTTAAATTGGTTTCTCTTCCCTTTTCTGTTCATCAATTTTTATGAGATTTTATTATAGCATAAACATATATAGAAAAAGAAAAAATAGGTAATTATATGCGCAATTATTTTCAAGTAGCAAGGATGAGCTGAAAAGTACTCGTACATTCTTATAGTATCAAGCTATAGGCCACGCATTTGGAACAGTCGGACAATAAATGTTAGCAAAAAAAACCAACTTTTTTTTCATTGCAGATAATACAGAAAGACAGGCAGGCAGAGAGACAAACAGATAGATATAGTGTGTGTATGTATGTATACATGCATAAGGTTACCAAAGAGACTGAAATGCAAGTTGACTTTCACAGTGAGCACAGCATCCGTGTCTGTTACAGATCTTCCCCTCCACTCACTGCAGATGCACGTGAAAGACACTGAACTGGCAGCCTGCAGGCTTCAGGGCCAAAGGAACTGTTTAAGCTTGACCTGTAGAGCCAATATGTATGCTGCTGTCAGAGAAAAGATGTTGCTGAAGTGTGTCACATTTACAGTAGAGCATCTGTACTTTCCTGATCTGGGTTATTTCATGAGCACTCTGAAGCCCAGATGAGACTATGGCATTTCTGGTTTATAGCTAGTGAAAATTCTTATAATTTTTCAATGACTGGATAGAAAACACTATTTAAGGATATATCTAACCCTTAGATATTCTAGGGAAATGGAAAGGAGGCTGAGAACCATCTAAAGCATTAACCCAGAGGAAACCTAAAGATGGGGACTGGCTTTAAGCCAGAGCCTTGTGTTCTTTACTTTTATACTGTTCTATGACTTCCAGCACTAGACAATTATTTTCTTTAGAAATCAATCTTTACCACAGCCAGAAATACCAAACCAAACCAAACACAATGGATTTTTTTATGGCTGAAAATGCAGTTTTCTTTTTAAATTCTTCTATGGTTTGGCCCAACTAAATACTCCAAAATATGTAAGTTGTGATACTTCTCTGTAGTCGTACAGCCAAGTCTATTTGTCATCTGAGGCTCAATAAAGCAAAACTTTAAATAGCACATTGATTCTTAAAGATATTAAACTTAGAAATTGTTATCATATAATACTGAATCCAAGAGTTTAAAACTCAAGACTCAATTTAATTGCTGTGAATTTCACTCTGCTATTAAATCGCAAGACTGACTTACTGTAGTCTTTTTTTTCCTCAAATCATATATTTTTTCCAGGAACTATGTTGCCTTACAAGAGGATAAAAGTAACATCATTGAGAAAGTTAGTACTTCCTGAAGGCTACTTAAAAGAATAAATTCTTCTTGATTGGCACAAAAGCTAGCAGAGTTAAAGATCAAAACTGTTTCCTTACAGACTGTTTTCCTCAGTAGTTATAGTAGCAAAAGAATCCCCTTCATTTTGCAAAGGGTTTGCTTAGTTGATCCAAATAACCTACTCACAGTATCCCAAGGGGGAACACTAATTATATTGCAATGTAAATATGTTGTTTCAACAAACAGGAACTGAGCAAGACTCCTACCACCCACATAAAACTCTAAATAGAATTCAGCATGCTCTCCTTTTTCTTGTAATCAGATATTCAGATATTTTAGTTGCTCAAGATCTTTCAAAATTTTTAGTGTAATTTTTATATTATTGAAAATATTTTATGAGTTTTTAAAATCTAAATATCTCTGAAGCAGAGATATTTTGCATTAAAGAATGTGCGTGACCAGTTTCATAGCTAATTCACCCGAGGATCTTAAATGTTAATTTTTATTTTAATTCAGTAATATGACTGAGACTAGGAACAGTTTAGAGAAGGGACATTAAAGATACATACATGAGATAAACATATGTATACACATGTATATGTGCGTGCTCCTGCATTTTCAAAGTAATTAAGTTTTTTCCTTTAACACTGAAAGACAGATATTAAACTAAAACTACCTAATGTCTTAGGTAAACTTTTAATGTTTCCTGGACGATGTGTGATGTACCTTTAGGACAGGGTTCTCATGTTTTGCCAGAGCAGAAAAAAGACTGCTACTGCTGAACCCAAGGCACCTTGTTAGAAGTGCAGTTAAATTTTACCAATTTTTTTTTTTTATTTTCAGATTTCCTGATGTTATGAACTGACTGCTTTCAGATCAATGTTTTGCCATTGTGATCTTTGGCATATACCATTTTTTTCCATAAAGGTGTTATCATTGTCTAACTTCATGGCATTTTGTCCAAGGATTGAGAAAGGAGGTGTGGTGAAAACTAGTCATCATTTGGAGCTGATAGATGGGATATGCTATGTGGAGGAGGAAATGCCTGAAGTGGGTACAGGAAATGTGTCACTGGTAAGCCTATGGTAGGGGTAAATGTGGGCCAACGGAGAAGTGTTGGTGAATTCACTAAAATTTGTGAAGAGGTAATTCCATAATGAATAGAGCTGACATGAATCCCTTCTTGCCTTCTCACTTTGGAATAATTAGCCAGACTTAATTCACCCTTTCGGATTCCTACACATGGGATGGCCAAAATTCATAATTAGGGGAAGATGAAACTTCATAGTACATTACAAACCCAAACTCTTCCTCCAAAGGCAAAGCAAACCGAAAAAACTGTCGTTATTTTGGAGCTTTTGGAGTTGGCAGTGCAGTGAGAGAATACAAGGACCATTAGCAAGTATATCAAGGCAAGAGATGCATTAATGGCATTTATGCCAAGACATCTGGTGCTGTTAACCAGCCAACTTTTCTACATTCCTATAGAAAACAGACAAAAAAATCTTACTGACTCCAGACCTGACCCTCTTACTTTTTCTGTTCCTAGACTTTAACCTTATCAAGATTACTAATCTTTAAAAAATTTCCTTTAAGACACCAAATTTCCTTTTCTTCTGTCAAAACTGTACCTCATCAAATAGGTTTCTTCTGCATACTGCTCTTGTTCTCAAGAAGCTGAGTAACTCCTTATTTTCTAAATGAGATAAGAAGGAGAAAAGATATGAGTAAAAGCAATATGGAGGGACAAGATAAAAGAAAAAAGTAAAGGAGATTATAATAGACATAAGCTTTTCTCTTTATATAGACATACTTGTACTAGTGTTACAGGCCACCCTTCACTGTCCCACTCTCAAAGAACATACCACATGGAAAAGAAAGCAGGCGCTATTGACAGGTCACCTCCTAAAGTGCACAACAAAGTCACATACCAACTTGTAACATATTTATAGCTCTTTTCAAATGAAATATCTGATTACATAGAAAAAATATGCCTGTGGCCTACTTCCTCTTAGAATACTCAGAGGGCTGTGGAAACTTTGACATTTTTGAAATATTTGGAACTGCATTCATTCAATCTACAGCTGTAACATATAAAAGCAGAAAAACAAACCCAAATTGTAACCAGTTTTCTCTCCTTTGCTCATTCCATTATAAGGGTCATAAATTCCCTAATCATTCACTTGCAACCAGGTGTAGCCTAAGCCCTTCACTGAATTTCTAATGATCTTTTTGCTTAGTTTGAATATTAATGAATGATGCCCTGAAACTTTCCTTATGATGTGCAACAAGGAAATGTTCAAGGATAAAAGTTCTTCTGGTTCTTTATCTGTTTTTGTCTGTTGATTCGAGTTACTCTGTCACCTTATGTAGTACCCTCAAAAATGTGTTACCTTGTTTAATGACCTTTATTCTTAAAGAATTGTCTTAAGTTATCTTGAAGCACTCTAGCAAGAACATGGCAATTATGTATAATACGATTTGGACTGCAAATATATTTCAGTTGCATTCCTTGTTTTGCTTAAATTTGAAGTATCCTCGTCTGGTGATTGTGATATTTATGTTTAACTGTCAAATAAAATTTAATACTGCAAGGCCTCTCTGCATATAAAATAACAATAGGCATAAAAGCTAATTAAATATATTATTCAAGAAGATTCACATAGTCTATATGCTTTGAAATTTTGTTACCTACTGTAAAATATTCAGTGTAGTACAATGGAAAAATGAATTGCATTAGGATTCAGGAAATTTGGACTAAATTTCCAACATCGCAGTCAATCTACTAGGTAATGTGATGAAAGTCACTTTACATTTCAGTGTCAGCTTGCCCTCCCATTCTCCTTCTGTCTCACACTTAGACTGTAGACTGCTTGAAAGAGATATTGTTGATCACTGAATGGATAGTAAACATCTCCTGTCATAAGGTCTTATTTTGTTCGTGAATTCAAGATTTTGCAATAGAAAATTAACAATAACAATAACAGGACTCCAAGTATTTACTTTCAAAATACGAAACAGAAATGCATCTACACTAATGACTTCTTTGTCTGTTTTTTTAATCTTTTTTTAATGATCCTGAATATATTTTCTTATTTTATTTAAAGGGTAAGCAGTATGATTGAAAAACCAAATTGAAGTGTGTATGTAACTATATATATGTATGTACTTATAAACACTTACAATGGAAACTTTCTTGCTTGGAACTCCCCAGTTAAATGTATATTAAACCTTTTGAAACCCTAATTCCAGTTTTCAGACATTTTGGTCATTGTTAGGACAAATTTTCCAGCTTTCTCTCTTTACTTTTTTGTTGAGCTAATTTAAAAGTCTGTTCAATCCATTCAATAAAACATTCAGTGTTACCATCTCCTGGATCTTCATACTGTATTATGCCAATATAGTGAGAACTATTTGTCCTCTGAGTTTTCTTTTAACTTACAAATTGAAGAAAGTACACATAACTTGTCTAAATGATACACTGGAAATGTTATTCAGTGTATAACCATTCAAATATCTGAATCTGACCAAAAGCTCTTATTTATTTTTAGTTTCCTCTAGATGAACTTAATGCTCTAGATTCATAGTGTGCCTATCTATAGTTTGACCTGACTTACTGTCAGGGTCTGATTGAAGAAAAACCCCAGCGCTGGACCCTGTTTCAGTTCATGATCCCAAGACTGAAATTAAAACACAAACGAGGTCAAGTACAGTAATCGGTCAGTTTGTTTATCACGAAAAGACAGTTGTTATAAAAGAGGGAAATTATTGTAATAAAGGGGATAGTGATAGGACAGATTGGAAAAAAGGTAGAAAATGAAGCAAGGGTTTGGGGTGCAGAGGGAGAGAGAGAGAGATATAGTCACCTGCATGGATCCAGCAGTATCCCAGGGATCCGTTGTCGTCATCGTTGGTGGTGGGAGTTCTTCAGGGTTCATAGTCAGTATCGGAGCAAAGTGTCCCCCGAGAGTCCATTCACAGTGGGTGTCCTTGTGGAGGTGTCCTTCTGGAGTCCCCTTGAAGGTACCCTGTGGGGTGTGTCTCATGGAGTTGCCCTCATGGCGATATCTCATGGAGGGTGTCCCTCAGGGTTTGTAGTAGTCATTGGTGGAGAGTGTCCTCACAGAGGTGTCCTTCTAGTGTCCTTCTCATGGCAATGTCTCCCTGGTGATGTGCCCCTTGGTGATGTGTCCCTGGGTAATTTACCTTTTCTCACTTTATAAGGAGTTGGGGGAGCACTTCTGTTCTTCATGTCATGTATTACATGTTTATGGTGGACCAGTCTCCCTGGTCTTGCGGCCAGCTCTTCCAATTGCACGTGTGCGTCGGCACACACACGTCTGCAGCAATACTCGGGATAATGGGTACCAGTTCCTCATACCAATCCTTGAGGTAATGGACGATGGAGTCCCAGTTCAGATCCTCACTCAGTTCTCCCCGGCAATGGATGGAAGAGACTTATCTCAAATCCACCCACCCATCTCTGAGACAATGGTTGGTGGAGTTCCATTCAGTTCCTCAGACCAACCTTTGAGACAATGGACAGTGGAGTCTGATTTCAGATTAGTCTCTCACACTTACATAAGTTGACTATTATTTTATTTTTCTGAGACAACAATGCTGCGTCAGATGAAGAAGAGGGTGATGAAATTTCAGAGCTCTGAACAGTTATTTTGGGAAGCCTATGGATATCCACTAGATCCTGTAAGCCTTGAAAAAAGTAAATAGAGTGCGTGTGTTTAACAAAGGAGATAAAGAAGAGGTATAGAAATGGGCATGAATCAATCAGCTTTATTAATTTCCTAGAAAAATACTGTAAAAGGATAATCAGAATTTTTTAGGTGCCTAGAAGGTAACAAAATGGTGAATAACAGCCAGTGTGGACTTATTCACTGTGATTCGTATCATAGAATGGTTTGGGTTGGAAGGAGACTTAAAGATCATCTAGATTCAACCCCCTGCTACAAATACAGACAAGTTCCACTAGACCAGATTGCTCAAAGCCCTGTCCAACCTGGCCTCGGAACACTTCCAGGGATGGGGCAGAGGCAACTTCTCTGAACAGCCTGTTCCAGGGTCTGAAATTAGATTGTATCAAACTTGCCTAGTTTCTTTCTCATAGCAGGGTAGCAGACTTTATGGGGAAGAAAAAAGAGAAGAGGGGAAGAAGAGAAACAGTCATCCTCCTGATCTGCTTGCCATATAACTTTACTTTTTTGTGTGTTTTTTGTTTTTTTCTCATGTAGCATTCTTAAAAGTTTGTTATAGAAACATAATTACATAATAGTAGTATAGCATAATTGCAAAAATGTTTGGTAGCTTAATATAAAGAACAGTTTTCAATAGTTCATATTCAGAATACAAGCTTGCACTAAGCTAGTCTCTGCCAGGATATATCTTGAATAGTACTCGTCAATAATTTTATGAATAAACATTAAAAAGTAGACATATTAAATCAACCAGTAACTGAGGTTAAAGGTCACTATGTTGTGATATGCAAATAAAGTTCAAAATTATCTTAATACAGAAGAGAGAGGACTTTCAGAAAAAAAATACACCATTTGGTGGGAACAAGTACAAGATGCCATTATCAAATGAGAATAATGTATCCTGTGAATAGAGCGTGGGAGAGAACTGACCGAAATAACATTACAGAAATGGATTTGGGGGCTATGGTGGATGAAAAAGTGAATTTTATTAAAAAAGTTATAAAGAAATAAAATTTCTTATTGGGGATATAAAAGCATAAGTAGCATCTCCAGAACTGCTGAATAAATCTTTTCTCAGCAGAGATTTCCATTAGGGTTCTCTGAGTGGAACTATGTTTCTGTGACTTTAGTTAATAAGGTCCCTTTAGAAGTATCAAGAGTAATTTTTCTGGTCAAATCATACATTTCAACTATACCTCAGTGCTGTTATAAAAGCTTTCATCACGTTATTTTAGTTACCACAGCTTTTATGTACTCCTGGATTTTTTTCTTATGGTGATTCTTTAGTAGATATTTTTTTTGTTGCACTAATTGTGTCTGCAGTGAACTATCATTAGTTTTAGCTATAGTTCTGTTTCAGAGTCAGTACTCACATGAACTTGCTTCTTCCTGTCCTCTTCTTCTCTTGGCATTAATTTGTATAGTGGGGAATGTATGTTATCAAAAATGGATAAGTTCATGAATGGATTTGTCTCAAAAAAAGACTAATTAAAACTTACAAACTGCTTTAACAGTGAACTTTAAATTAATGTTGTTAGGAAAATCTGCTTGCATATCCACAAATGTATTTCCCCATGATGTATAAATACTGTGTATTGTTCTTTTGGGCCTCAGGAAATCAAGGGAAGTTGATGGCATTTTGTTACATTAAAAGTGGAGATTCCTTGAACCCTTTATATTTGATCAGCCTGTCAGTGTCCCAAGAAAGTTGAGATCCTTGTATCAGATCAGCCTATCTGCACCCTGTTACAGGAACCCTGCTGGACAGCCCACAATATCAGAGGGTGATTCGACTAACCTATTCAGGGATGCATGCTGACAGAGTCACTGGGTCATATCCATTATTTCAATTTTTCAAACCTCCAGACACACAAAATAGACTTCAGCTGAAGTTTTTTATTATACAAAATGCAAATTTGTGATAGCATAAGGGTCAGAGATTGCTGTTGATAGCACACTGACTGCAAAACCAGTTTGAAGCAATACACAACAAAACTGTAATCACTAATTATAGCTAGTGTAAGCTGACTGTTTAGTGCACACAGAATAAAGTTCTTACCCAATAGACATCCCTATGGGAGAGAAGATCGGTTCAGCTCATTGACTGATCCCAGAAGTTATGATGGAGTCTTCCCTAACTTCTCCTTTATTCACTTGTATACTTTTTCTTTACATTCAGGTGGAGCTTGAGTGACTCTAGTCTTACTAGAGTCTAGTCATACTAGTCTGTTACTGATCAGTGTAAAGTTCGCGCACTTTTAAAGTTATAGTCAATAAAATATAGAGTGCATGCTCAGTGAGGGGTGGTTGTACTTTGGAGGCGGGTAACTTTGGGATGGAAGTGTGCATTAATATTACAGTGAGATTATAATGAGAAAGTTCATCTGGGGAAAGCGATTTTGCCACAGTGGTTGGGTCAGCAACAAACATCTTCTCTTATATTTTCCATTTGACAGCTGCTATGCAGTTTATCAGCTGCATGGTACCATCGAGTTCCCATCCCTGCAGAGATTACAATAGAGCCTGGGCGCGGTGAATCCACTCCACTCCACTCCACCCTACCCTTTGTTACTCCTCTTAGCATGTGCAAAGACGGCAGGTTTTGTTGCCTAGGGAACTGTGGTGGAGTAGACTCTATGCATGCCAATTGTCCTAGAAGTAGCACCCTAAAAAATTTCCTTGATACTACAGCTTCTGTTATACCCCAGTTTTCTCTAATTTCCTTCCAAGTAATTTTCCCATACATTTTATCATTGTAGTCCAAGATAAGAAAATTTATTATACCTTCTCAGCCCATATAATGAATCACACTCTTCTGTCATCCCTTGCACCTTTGGATTTTCTAGTGTCAGAACAGATGGAGTTGTTAACTGTCTGAGGAGCCATGTAACACTGTTAAGACTGGCTTTGAGTTTTCACAGATATACATATATAAATACACACTCAACCTCTTGCTACTTGTAGAATCACTTAACTATCTCTTTTAAGAGTGGCTGCTATTAAATCTTTTTCTGATTTAGATCAGATTAAGACCAATATTTATAATGTGTATATATGCTTCATAACAGATTTCTTTCCTTTCTGAAATTGGATTGTTGATGTCAGGAAGAGATGAAACATGCTGTAGGTTTTTACTTATCAGTGTCCCTTGAAAACTTTCAAATCCAACTTTTCTACCAAGGAGCTGTTCTATAATCTATACCAAACGAGATGAACAGTCTTTTCATAAAAAATACGTATCCATAAATGCTGATAGCTTTGCAATGGTGAAAACAGTGGAAGTATAAAGAGAAAATGAAATAACTTGTGGCTATTTCTTATTTTAATTACCAAACGGTGCCAAGGTTTGCTTCATGTCCTTAAAGCTAAATGATAAAATTGCAGCACATTGGTTTAAATAATGTCAGTCTCTAAAACAGGATGGCCATATGCAAAGTGTCTAATGAGAATGATTCCTGTCTCAGGCTACCTTCTCAAATACACTTGTTGTTTGAAAGTGTTGGTCGGCCTGGGTTAAAATAATTTCAGCATTTATCATTGTAGGTGATCAAGTTCCAGCGTAAGGGTCTGTCCTCTCACATTAATTTGATCTTCTGAGACTGAAATGGATGGAAATTTGGCTAGCTGACTGTATATGAGACTAGAAATAATTTGCCTTTGACACTGGAGAAGATACTTGGGTTTTGTTAAATTGTTTACTTAATAAATTCTTCTTACATGTTGATTTCCTGGTTTGGAATGTGCTTATGTCGAAATGATGCGCATGCTTGGCTGTTTTCACATCAAATGTTTTGTCAAGATATTTTAAGATCCTTTAAATAAAATATGATATCCCAACTCTTTGTGGATGTATGGTTACATATAGATTTAACTATGTAAATTGCATAGTTTGAACTGAATTATAGAAGGACACTTTTGAACACTGATTCCTTGTCACTTTGCCCAAGATACATCTTTAGCATCTGTTGCTCATTTGCTTTGCCAGGCCAAGGGCTTTATGGATAAGAAATGATTAATAAAGTGCTTCTTTTGTATTACAGTAATTCTGTATTTCTACTGTTAAGAATTCAAAAATATTGGTAAAAATCTTGCCGTGGTAATTAGAATTAATTAAAAAATTAATAAGTTGTTACCCAGCCTGAATATAATCCCCTATAATTTGAGATGTGCAATGCTGTTGTGTCCTATTCTCTTCTCCAGAACACATTGAATTCCCCAGTGTTACTCTACCTTTTGTACTGCTATTATTTGCTGACCTAGGAATATTCTCTAACATGAATTCAAAGTATAACTGAGCATCTTCTTTTACCTTCAAAAAAGGCCAGTCCTTGTCATGACATTTTGACATAGCTAATGTGTTTTACGTAAAGGGCAAAAGACTAAGAAAATCTTTTAATTGATATTTAATTGAAAAATGCCTCTAGGAACTTCTATTGACAAAAGGCCAGCCAAATTTTGAATTCTATTTTTGTAGCAAATTCTATAGCTATATAGTAACTTGCACTTGTCATGCTCTTTAAACAGTTTTTTTCCTCAAGCCTAAAGATACTGCTTTTAGTCCCCAGAAGATGGAAAAATGGAGGGCATCCTTTTTATTTTTTTTTTAAGAATAATGCTTATAACTTTTGAGGGTGTATCTCCCTTTCTGACTGCTGAAATTTATTGTGAACTTTCAGTAGGAACACAATATCAAAAGCTATGCCATTGTTTTTCGTTATCCTGCCTACAGTAAAACTATTGTATTTGTGTTCTTTTTCAACGCAAATCCAGACTTATAGGCGGGTCCAACCTATGACTGAAGTTTTATAAGAACTGAAGAGCCACAAATGAATGCTGAACATGTTTTAAGTAGTTAATATTTATTGTATTCAGATCAGCGGAACTTACACTGTCCTCCACCAACAAAACAGCAAACAGTAGACTCAGTGGATTTTCTTTTGTTAAAGTCCTTTTTGTCCTTTGCAAATGCAGTTCAAGTTGCTACATTTCTTTTGATGCTTGCAGTATTTTCCTAGTTAAATGTATAGGTCTGACTGATTTCAGGAGTCTTTTGTTGTTTTGTTATGCTTTGTTTTGCTTTGTTGTCCTGGCAAAATTTAATTTGAAGTTTACCAACCTCTGCCAAATAGTTTGCATTTTGCTGGTGTACTTCACGTATATGAAGTAAAGCTGAATGTGTTGTACACTTGAAATTATATGTTTCTTCTGTTCCTTTCTGCAGTATGCACAAACTGCTATTCAGCTTCATTTCACACCTTCAGAGTAATTTGATTACTTTTCTGTTCATTATTAATGTATACACATTCCATCAAACAGAAAGTTTCCCAGCAACTTAGTGCAACACCTTTGCTCTCTACTTGCCTTAATAAAGATTCACCACTTGAAGAAGCTATTTGTTATTATCACAGACATATGCTCATTCCCTGAGATATTAGTACTGCTCATCTATATGTTATACTGGAGTTTCTAGAGCCCTCTTTAAAAAATACTGTTTCCTTTTAAAAGAAGGACAGAAATGCAGAATTCTAATATTTGTGGCACATCAACTAGTGAAACCAAGTGGAGAAAGAAACAGGATTCTGGGCCCCACCTCCAACCCTAAGCTATGCATTTTTACTTTAGAAAACCTTTTCAATTAAAAAAAAAAAAAAAAAGAAAAAAAGAAAAAGATTGCTCATTCTGGGCCCATGAATTTGGTAGGTTTGGACTATGTTTAACATCTGAGGGGAAGAGTTCAATTATCCAGAACAACTGTTGGTTTTGACACTATTCTGAGAATGGCTGGCTAAGCTCAGATTTCCCAGTTCCTGGGCAAATGTTCTAGCTATCTCCCTAATGCCTGGGGAGCATATGGCAGCAACACCAACAGCAGCAGCTTCCAGGAAAAACAATACTCTTGTTCTTTCCGCAAAATTAAGACAAGTAAATGCATTATATAGTTTCAGGTTTTGAATCTGCTCTTACAAAAGCATGTGGGGATGAAATTAAATTTCTGGCCATCTATGAATTAGGCATCTAGTCTAAGGAGGTCATCAGACTTCTTTTCATAGTGAACAATGAGAGTTAAATGTCATCAGAACTCAGTCCATCCCATCTTAAAACAGGAGGTTAAAATAGACTGAATAAATGATCTACTACAAAATTTTATCTCTGTCCAAGATATAGCCTAGACAATTAACTTTAATTTGAAACCAGCCTTCAGACACCTAAAGCTAAGCAAGACAAGTCTCACTTTTACAGGGATTTAATGATGTCATGGGTTCAGCAGTAGCAGTCATTTTTTCTCCTTCTTAGTGGCTGGTGCAGCGCTGTGTTTCTAACTTTC
>WYDI02042283.1:0-14998 GCA_009867235.2 Psittacus erithacus
CAGTGTTCAAGGCCAGGTTGGACACAGGGGCTTGGAGCAAGCTGCTCTAGTGGAAGGTGTCCCTGCCCGTGCAGGGGTTGGAGCTGGAGGAGCTTTAAGGTCCCTTCAACCCAAACCATTCTATGGCTCTATGAAAAGCAAAGGGAAAAGGACGGGGCTGCCCCCGCCAGGGAAGAGCCCGGTCCTTTAACACCCCCAAAAGCCCCATCCCGTGCGCTGGTACCTTCTGAAGCGCCGCTCGCTCAGGGCTCCCTGGCTTAAACTCAAGGATGGGCTCGTTGGTCACCGTGACGGCCGAGTGGTGCCGCCATCTCCGCCTGGGACAGGAGCAAGACAAGACACCGAATCCCGCCGGTTCCCTCCTTCCCGGCCGCCCAGCAACGCGCGGGTTTGGCTCCTTGTGCAACCCAGCCCTGCGCGCCCCGGCACAGCCCCGGGTTATTGCTCCTGCGCTCCATCCGCCCATCGGATCACGGCGGCAGAGCCAGGCACAGAGCCTGGACATAGCCACGAGCCAGCAGTCCCCTCTCCTCGCTATGGAAGAGATGCTGGGAAAGGAATTCTCAAGGGAAAGTCGGTCCCGTTTGCTCCCACCCCGCAGCGCGCTGCCAGCTCCTGGTAAAGTCCAGGGGGCAAAAGCCAACGCGGTCCCCGCTGCCCGCTCCGGACCTTGGGCCGCGAGTTTCCGGCTCGAAACTGCCGATCTCAGCACCATCGCCCCAAACAAGCGGGAGAAGAGGGGCGGGAAGAGGCTCGGCAGCGGGAAAGGCGCCGGCAAGGAACCAGCGAGCGCTGGGGCAGCAAAAAGGAGCCCCGGCAGGAACGGAAGGGGTCTGAGGAGCGGGTGTGGGGCGGGGTTGGGCTGTTCCCACCCCGGGAAAGGGAAAGGAAGGGGAAGGGAGAGGGAAGAGGAAAGGGAAAGGGAAGGGGATGCGGGGAAGGGGAAAGGAAGGGGAAGGGGATGCGGGGAAAGGGAAGGGAGAGGGAAGAGGAAAGGGAAGGGGATGCGGGGAAAGAGAAGGGGAAGGGAGAGGGAAGAGGGAAGAGGAAAGGGATGCGGGGAAGGGGATGCGGAGAAGGGGAAGGGGCCGGGACCGCCACTCACCCGCCGCCCCGCAGCGCCCGCCACATCCCGGCCCCGCTGCGCTCCCCGGCCGCGCCCACACCACCGCAGATGGGGGGGAGACACAGGGGACGCGCCAAGCGCATCCAATGGGACAAAAGATGAACCCCCCCCCACGGGAGCGATGAGGGTCGCCCCCAGAACGGCCCCAATCCCGCACGCTCCGGGGCGCGGGGCGGTGCGTGTCCCACCCCTGCTCCGTGCGCGGGATGTGCCCCCGCCTGGGGGGTGCCCCCCCCCACAGGAGGCGGTGGTTGCGTCCGGCCAATGGGGAGGCGGCGCGCCCCAGCACGTGGGAAAGGGCGGGGCGCTGGAGTGGGGTAAAAGTCATTAATTAAAGGAAAATTAAGTAATTATAATTAATTATAATAACGATAATAAACGACGCGAAGGAGGCGGCTTCGGCGGTGAGCAGAGGGTGGCAGAAGGTCCCAGCCTCGGACCTGCGTGGAAGATGAAGCAGCTGCTTCCATCCCTTTAAGGACTCAAAACTGGGGGAATAAAGGGGATTTCACCCCAAAATGGGCACAGGCCAGGAGGAGGCTGCGCTTGGATGGAGTGGATTTAGCTCCAGAAGAAAAGCAGGAGTTTGGGAGGGACAGCTCAAAGAGCAGCAGATTTAGGGGAGGTTGGGGGATTTTGGGGTACTTTTAGGGGAGTTTGGGGTATTATTTTTGGGGGAGGTTGGGGTACTTTTAAGGGACCGTGGGGCAGTATTTTGGGAGGAGGTTGAAGTACTTTGGGACTCCAAAGGACCTGCCCAAACTCAGCTCCAACTGCCCAAGTGGTTTTTGCGTTAAAAGCATTTTCCACCCCCCAATCACCACATGCAGCCATGGATTAACCAGGAATTCCGGATTTATTCTAGGAGATTTTTGTCCTTTTTTCCTCATCACCAGAGCATGACTGGGACCCGTTTCCATCACATCCGCTCTGCACAGAGAAGCCCACGGAGGGGGGTATGGTGAGCGATGGGTCGAGCACTGACGGATGAACCGCTCGGAGGAGGACGGATGGACACAGGACGGGAGAACAGAGCAGGGAGCAGACCTGGAAGGGGTCGGTGAGGTTGGTTTTGGCACTAAAAAAGGAAAACGGAGCTAATCCACTGGAACTCGGAGGAGCACGAGTGCTTCCGGCTCTGGCTGCAGGGGTTTCTCGGTGCTTCAGCTAAAGTGGATTAGGTTTTGGAAGCCTTTGATGGTCCAAAATCCCCCTCCAGTGAGTGCGTGTTCCACTGGGTCTGCTCACAACCACCCAGCACAAGCTTCCAGCTGCAGAGGGAATCGATTTGCATCTCTGCTCCAGAGCAAGCTTGGGAGCTGGTTCATCCTCCGTCCTTTCCTCACCAGAGATCAAATAGCATTATCAAGTCCAGTCTTTTTCTTGAAAAGAAGCTAATATACAGAATACAAAGCACTATATTTACACCAGTAACGGTAAACAGGTTCATCTCCACACTGATCAGCAGTCTGTTTTCATGTGTATAAAAAGAGAGTCTTACATGACTTCAGAGGAACTGACGAGAAGTGACACAGCACAGAGAAAGAGGCATCAATACCCTCCACTTAAACACCTTAAATAATAAATAATCATTACTTCTGGGCAGAACTCAGCTAAAATACACTTTAGCCACAGATGTTTAAGGACTGAATTGAGTGTCTTTTGGTGAAATCACTTTGTGCAAGAAGTGGTTTTAGTGACCGAGCTTTTAACCATCCTCAACCCTCTCTAATTTAAACAAAACTGCAGGATTTCAGATGAAATCAGTGCAGGAGTCACCAGTCTGGGCAGCCCACAACCACGGAGTGTTCTGCATTGCTATGACACAGCTCTGAGGCCACCCTGGGGTTGGTTTTAAGCATCATCATCATCATTATTTCCTCCAAAGACAGTGTGAGCCACACCTGTGAGCCCCATCTCTGCTCACAGAAGTGCTTCATTGCTGCAGTGCCTCAAATCAGGAGGGAATTGAGTTCTAGAAGCAGCAAATACCCACTGCTTAAACACAATTTGTTGCTTCTTCAAAAGAGAAGCTTTGAAAGGCTCCCGCAAACACGGAAGGGTCTTAAGACACTGAACTACACACAAAAACAGACGAAAGGAAACAATTCAAGTGGTTTTCACTGCTCTGCCAGAGACTTGTGTTCAAGCCTTCAGTGTTCCGCTCTCCACAACCAGGATGGCAAAGGACTGAATCAAGAATCTGGCAGGTTGTGTCTCTAGTTCACCTCTAAAACCAGCATTATTAACACCAGGTTATTGCCAGGTTATTACCACCTTGACTGGCAATTTGGTTTCTCATTTAAAAGTCAAACAGAAGTTTGATTCTACTAAAAGCTTAAATCTGGGTGACTTAATACTGAAGGCAAAGCTTTTTAAAACCTGTGTGTTCCCCTGCAACCAAGTCCTAGACCAGTGCAAAAGAATAAAGAGAACCAGAAGTCCTGAAGAAACATATGGAAAATCCTCATCAGGGTATTACTAGCAATGGAAGCACGATGATTTCCTCCTTTTGCTGTGATAAATCATGCTTTTTAAACATTCAGCTCTAAAATGAAGCACACAAATGTGAAACACAATCAGAGACCTCCCAATATTGCAATTCTCCTCCTGCACGCTCCAACACAAACATTCTTCCATGTTTTTCCAGAGCCAAGGGAAACAAAAGGAAATCGCTGCTTCAGAGAGACTGCAGCAGTGCTGTGGCAAGGCTGTGAGCACCCCCCGATCGCAGAGGCTTTCCCTCTGCCAAGCCTGGACCAATGACCCAACTTCTGCTTTTGTTGGCAAGAATGGTTACTCAAAATAAATAATTACAGATTAGAAGCAGCTTTAGGAGTAGTTTCAGGCACAACTCTGAGCTATTATTTTGTTTCATCAAGTTGATTCCAATTTAGCATCATTTATCTTCCAGCCAGGTAGAACACAAAAGATGCTCTGGGGCAGGATTTAAAACTGCTGTGCCACAACGGGCTGTGGCACAACCCAATGTGCTGGGGCTTGGAACTGGGTGATCTTAAGGTCCTTTCCAACTCAAGCCATTCTGTGATTCTATGATTCTCATCACCCCGGCACTCAGCGGAGCAAACAGGGGTTCTTACCTTCACAGCAGAACCCCTCGCAGTCAGGGGAAGGGAAAAACACCAAAATGGGTGTTTTTACAGCAGCAGTAACTGCAGCAGCAGCAAAGCTGTAAACTGTTTGCTCGAGGAAGCGATGGGCAAGTGCTTCACAGCCATACCTGTCATATTGTTTCCATGTTATCTCTTGAAACCGCTAGAGAATTTGGAGCCTCACCAGAGCAGAAGATACTTTCCAAGGGAATAATTGCATTTGCTAACAGAGTTCTGTTTGCACTTTAAAAACCTCTAATAAAAATAGACTATATAGTGGGTTTTTATAAATAGAATACACATATAGCTTAGATGAGTTTCATTACATCCCTCCCCCCCTTTAAAGAGTTTTGTCTTTAACTCGTGTGGACTAACATGATAATTACTAAGTCTTTGAAAAAACACGTATGTACCACATTATTCTTTGGACATTTTTGAACATGCATCCACAAAAGCAACTGCCAATCGCGTACTGAAAACAGTTGTGTCGTACAAACCCATTTTAGGAATCAGATCGAGCAGTACACTGCTAACAAGCAAAAAAATTTGCTTCCTTGAAATCCTCATGTAAAAAATGAGAAACAATGAGGAGGATTTTCGGATCGGTAAGTCTAAAAACGTGTCAATATGACACCGCAGTAAGAATAGAAAACAAAAAGAAAGTATTTACAGCTTTACAAAGGAAAAAAAAAGAAAAGAGGTCATCAAATCATTTCCAGCATTTTCACCTTTTTCTGGCAAGCTTTTGAGCCGGTGTCTATGGAGTGGTTACATGCGAACAGAACACAGCCACTGTTGGCTAAGTCAGCAGCATCACTTGAAACTAAACCAAAGACCTCTGAGGGAAACTCTCAAGGACCGACCCTGGTGATCCACTGAGTCCTACACAGCCTAAATAAAAATAAACCCCTGATCCCGAGTATGAAAACACCTTTTCTTCTTTAAAAATGGATTAAATATGCTTAGAAGAAACAAACACCAACAACCATGGTAATTTACTGTCATACACATCACCACCATACACATTAATTCTAAACCCTCTACTCTAGCCCCGCAACCCTTACACTTCCCAACAGACACAACCCTACTACAGATGCTCCCTGTAATTATGGCTATGAGATAAACCCAAGGTTACAGCTACCTTGTTACAGCTGAAGTTCTGCTTCCTCACTTGGCTCTCACTGGCAAACTGAGGATATTCTACTCTTTCCTACCCTCACCACACCAGCTCCCAGCTCCAAGAGCTCTCAGCCTTTATCCTAGTAGGGCGCTGAGCCTGAAAGGAAACAAACCCCCCAACACAGCAGCAGCTAAGCCGGATGGCCACTGCAATTGCTCAGTTTCTCCAGTACCAAAGAGCATTTCCTAACCAAGGAGAGCCAAACGACAGCCTCCACCAAGGCTGGGTCACTGTGCAAGTCAATTGCTTAACAATGCCTCCACCAACGTCACTAAAGCATCACAGACATTCAGCTTTGGCAGATGGTTTCTCAGCCTCATGAGAAACTATGTATTAGCAGCTGAAGTTCATACAGGCCTCAAAACCTTCAGAGTACTTGATTGAAAACATGCAGTCCCAGCCCCCTCACAAAAATACCCCATCTCTTGTCCCCCACCCACCCCCCCAACTTGCAGCCCTAGTGAACGTGACATTTACCACTTTGGCCACCTAAGAAATAATAGAAATGAGCACTTTGGAATAAGGTTTCTTTTCCAGAGAAAAGTTATCTATACTTTACATGATGAAAGAGGCTTTGAAAAAGCCCCTAACCCACACCACAGGAACCAAGAAGTTGCTAGCTACTCCATAAATAACTGCACTGAGTAAGGAAACCGCCAGAATATCCTTGGATCTGTTTTCTTGAACAGAAGCCATCAACTGTGGATCATGACCTCCACACTGTAGATCCAGACGGATCATCCCAGCACTCCTCCCCACTCTGAAAAACACAAGAAGCCTGTTTGACTCATGTAGCCTAAAAGCACCATCGTGTCTAAGCAGGAGAGGGAGCTGAATAGTGATGAAACTCCAGGCAGCAACATGGGAAACTCTGATTAGATGTTACTGTACCCACAGTTACAGGGGGAACAGAAACCCCCTGAGGTCCTGCCCCTCTGCATAGCTGCACAAGACAGAGGCACTTCTGCCCAGGAACATGCCATATGCTGAGACATTTGCGCTCTTTTTGGAAGAAAGGAGCACTGATTTACACTGGGTGCGTGCTTACAATGCAGTTCCACTGATTTCAGACCAATAGCTTGGAAACAATACTCAGGGAGCTAAAAAGATTGGCCAGCTTACCTTTATATAACACTGAGAGGGTGCTTAAATCAGGTAGCTCCCTGTCCGGTCCTATCACTGCTCCTACTTAGCAGCTTCTAAGCTTCCTGGCAGGAAATCAAGTACATTTGGTATTTACTCCGAGTCTTGCAACTGCTAGCTAACTACACAGTTACCTTTAGGCAGTATTAACTACACTTTCAATCTTGGTCTAGAAAACAAACAGAAAATTATTGGCTGAGGTTTATACCCTGTTTTTACCTGGCTGAGGTGCTACAATTCCCACTATAACCATACCTGATGATGCCTGAGCTCCCTCAAACACCACCAGGACATTTGATGCTGCTTTCTCCTGTGTAAAAAATACAGAAAGATTGACAAAGTCCAGGTCTTCTCACTTTCTCACAGAGAAAGCACATGGCTGTCCCTCCCTAATTCCAGGGCAGCAGTAGTTTGGGATTCATCTTACTATGCCCTAGAAAGGATTACAGTATTTCCTGATGTTCAGCTTTTCTTAAGAACAGTGGTCTGGAACTCTCCCAGTGTCATGTCTCAAGCCTACGTCTATCCTACCGCATGTCAGTTTATCCTGATGCTTCAAACTATCCCACTCTAAACATCATGAAAGCAGCATAAAATGGAGTTATCTCCCTGTCAGCAAAGTCAAATCTGCAAACACTATGGTTTAAAAGAAGAATCCTGAAAAAGAGAACACACAAAACAACACAAGAACTGAAGGGCTGATTCCCCTCCTAATCCAATCACTGGAAACAAAGGCATTGTAATATGACATTCCTCCTCAAAAGAAGCTCTACAGATAACTAACATGTGCAAATGTGGTTTTAGCTTTCCTTTCCCAAGAGATAACTGTTTCCCAGCAGGGACCAAACATTCCATATAAATAAGGCGAGCTTTTTTTTCTTTTTGTGGGTTGGTTTTTTTTTTTGCATAGAAGTTTATAGGGATATTCCCACCCCATGGAACCCTCCTCTGTCCCCTGCGCTTTGCCACCGAGCTGAGACCTGCTGCTTCTTCAGACTCTGGAGTTGAGCAGAGAGCTTGTAACGCATCTCAAAGGCTCCTTCAGCCAGAAAGATGGAATTGAGAAACTCCTGTTAATACTGTAGAACTGCTTAATCCTAAAAGGTGTCTCTACCCCTGCTCTTATTTTAAATGTTTGAAGCTCAGTTTGGACTGTTAACAGTTCAAACTGTTACAGTTCAATTCTCTTGTTTGGAACCAGACTTTGGTAATTGCACCATAATCGTCTTGGGTTCACTTCTCGTTTTACCAGCATTCCTTTTGCCAATGGGTGCAGCAGTTCAATAAAACCATGAGCTTCTTGAAATACGCAGAGCCTTTGCAGCACCATTCTCTGCTGCTAACAGATAGGATTTGTTGAAAGAATATTTTGTATAAAAACACCTGCTATTAATATTCCACTGGAGCTCAAAGTGGCTCAGCTTGGGGCAAAGGCACAATTAAAACACCATGTTTTCTTACATGACTCTGCATTTATGATTTGTAGAACAATAGAAATTTACAGCACCAATCCTTGCGTGGGGTGGGGATGCGTGTAGGAATGAGTCCTTAGAATCCCTGTGTGAGGGCTTACGAGTCTTATTGTTATCTTCCCCCACGTCAGTGTATTCTTTTATAATCTTTTCTTGTATCTTCCCTTTCACTGGAGTGCTCCAGCTATGTATCAGGTGACCATGGGCTCCACATCCGTCTCTCTGTCCAGCTCATCCTGAATTTCGTCTGTGTTTCCTGAGTCGCTGCTGGCTACAGAGCTGGGAGATGGAGAATTTCTGTGGGAGAAGTCAGAGAAAGGTTTAGACAAGGAATTAAATATCAATGACAGGAAGGGGGGGAAAATGAACCTTTGAAGAAAATGGTGGCTTTCACTTCCCAAAACATTTTTCAATGTACTTTATTAACATTAAACGTTGGGTTTATGGTAAATACCAGTAGTAAAACAGCCCATGTGCTGCCAACCCCACTCCTGCCATCTCCTGTACAAACATAAAGGCTGCCCTAGGTTTACTGATGAGGAAATGAACAATGAACGCCCTACAGAGAGTCTCATCATCCATAAGTATAAACGTGAAGACTCTAAAAATTTTTATCATCTTGTTCTTTTAAGCCAGGATGTGCACTTGGGGCAAGCAGGAGCTAAGAAAATCCCCTTATAGTATAGGGTCCTTAACACAAGAGAAGGTTAAAACCCAAGTTCATCATATAAGCCCATAGTCCAGGTTTACTTTTGGCTTTTGTTTAAGAGTTCCACACCCATAATGTTAAAACTAAACATCCATCCAAATTCGAGATCCCTGGTTTTACCCTCAGCTGTTACTGTGTGTAGGAACACACAGTAACTCTTACACGGCTACACACTCCTTTTTGACTGGTATTTGACTCTGAACAAAGCGACCTTATCCAAAGGACAAAATGATACTACTGCCTTTAAAGCAACCGGCAGGAAACAGATAAAACCTTTTGAAGCACCCCAGGCAGAATGGTAACATCTTATTACCTGTCAGCTGAGCCTTTGATAAGCCTACGACAGGTTTCCATTTGGACATCCAGGCCCCTTTTCATACTACACATTTCCATGTATTCATGAAGGTGGCGATTCATGTCACTCTTGGCTGTGGCCAATTCCAGCTGTAAGAAATAGGAGAGAATATTCAGCCTAAGGTGAGATGGTAACAGCTTCTCCCAGCTTTACTGCATTTATATATTGGTGGAGATACTAAAGCTGCCCAGAGCCAAGAAAAACATCCACGCCATTTATGTTTAACCTCAGTGCTGTAAAACACCAGCTGACGAAGCACAATTTAATGAGAGCTCAGCACTGGTTTTAAGCAGCCCTCAAGTTGTCTTTTTTCCTGCTGCTTAGCATCTTGTTTGTCAACACACAGTAATTAATGAAAGCATGTTCTAGGCAGGGCAGAGATTTGGAGAAGCTACAGCTGTTGTGTCTGGCAACCTCTGAGGCCATGTCTTGGAAAGCATTTCCCAGTGTGACGTGGATAGGCAAGGGGAGAAAGAGTACTAGTGCACTTTTGCTGTCTTTGTTCTGACGGTTCTCTCTCCACCAGCTACAGATTTATGCTTATTCAGTGCTGTGCAGAGAATGGTATTCAGAAAAGAACCCCAAGGGTATGTCAGAGGAAAATCCCTTACATATACAGACATTCCACCTTTCCTCTGTGTATATACTGGACCAGAACACTGTATGTTTTCATCCACTAGAAACAGCTCCTATTGTCATGAACCACTTGCTTACCTCTATCTGCCCTATTGTTTCCTGGTATTCCTTGTCTCTCGTTTTAAAGAAAGACTCTGTTTCGTGGATCAAGTTTCCCAGGTTTTCCTCCTGCAGGGGAAAGGAGGACACAAAAAATTAGCAAGAATCTAACATGGAATTCAGAAGATTTTGTCATCCAACCTGCTCAGAAATGGAGCTTGTGATGCTCTTTCATGCAAAGATTCTTCTCAATACATTTTTACACAGGCAGGGAATATTCTGCTTCTTAAAACACGTTTTTGTACAATGACCATGGCTTTGCACACACGAAGTGTCTGATCAGGGACCTACAGACCAAGGCTCCAGCAATTAACACACACCTGGTGCTGCCAAAGAACCAAACCCATGGATTTTGCCGAAGCTTTCACAGTCTGATCACAGTTAGACTGTAACTGCTCTCCAGCCACAAAGCTTTGTTTTCCTTGCGTTGACCATAGTGCTACATACAGCTTTGCTCTGGAATGCCCATTTTCCAATTGCATATTATTACTCTCAAGTCCTTTCAGTTTCCATTAGCTCACACCTATGCTCTGCATGAATTGCTTCCTATTGAAATCTGTAACTGCTAGATAAAGCAAGCTCACTCCAGCCCACTGCTGATGAAAATGCCACATGCAAGAACACATGCTGTCCCATAAGAAACATCCTGCCAGACAGCAGCTCCCATAACATCACCACTTTGGATTGTCAGTACAGTCCGGGCTACAAAACATATAGCGCTATTTCATGCTGTCACAGAGACTAAAGCAACGTCGCTGTTCTCTCTTTCACGTTATTACCTATCTCCCTTTTCCAGAAAGAAAAGGATCAATTTAATGCAACTGCACTGATGAGCATTAATTATGTTTCCATCCTCTGGTCATATCTGAGGCAGCTTTATCAGGATCACGCCTGGTATCAGCACCAGGCTATCCAGCCTATAGCTACAAGAATCATTCCACTTATCCTTTTATATGCAGAAGTGCTTTAAGGAGGAAGGTCATAAAAGAAGGTGGCTATGGCACCATGTAAGAACTTGAAAGGAATAAAGCCACTGGAAGGAAGATTCAGACATGTAAAGCATGATGTTAAAGACCAGGCACAGTCAGAGCAGTCTTTATTCTGAAACTCCATCTACAAGACAAATCTACCCTTTCCTTGTATAATTTTCATTTAGAAGGATTTAAGCTGCTTAAAACCTTTACAGAGTTTTTGCACGTAAGGTCTGAGTTCGGCAATATTCCTCTGATAGCTGTGCTTATATATGCACACATGGGTATATGCAAATCAATCTGTCACTAATTCCAGCACATGGCTGCACATTATCACTCTGCCACTCTCCCTGCTCAAAAGACGACATGTAGCTAAGCACACTGCTTTCTGCAGCCCTAGCACTTCTAAGTAATCTCTGCAGTTTCAGAGGATGCCAGATGATATACAAACGGGAAGACGTAACATTAACACACTCCTGGCAGTCAACACAAGACAATATTCAGGAGACTGCTGCCTCAGCATCTTCACACTACAGTGCTGATGGAAGGAGGCAGGATTATTTCTTACCTACTGCTGTTGTGCTGCTCGGTAATGAAATAATAGCATTGCATTTAAAGACTACCTGCACAAAGCCTGACCTTGGCGTTTCAATTACTCTTTAGGCTTGTTTAAAAAGGCTCAGGAGTCACCGAATGCGGCAGCATGCAGCCATTAGCTTATTTAGTGTGGGATCTTAAGGATTAAAAGCAAGCTGTTTATTATCCACCAATGCCAGGAGAATCCTATTGACTAAGAAGATGGAAGCACAAGATTCACGGCTTCAGAAGATCCCTGGGGCCTTATGCAGTCCTGCAGCCACAGCTTCTTTGTTTGTGATGAGATATACATGCTTTAACATCTTCCACAGGCCATACTGATTTTCCTCCCCACTAAACTGTGCCATCGTGTGTGCTACGTGTACTCTTGACAATTAAAATGTGAGTGATAATCTACAAAGATGCTGTGTAGAAGACACAGGACTCGAGATAAGTGACTGCTCAGGATGACAGATTGTGTGATGCTCCTGTAACACCCAGACACACTGGATCTTTTGACACTCACTTGGTACTTTCAAACACTCAGTTTGAAGGAGCAGAAGAAATGAAGTTTGACAAATAAACTGACTGTACACACTGAAAAGCAACCATAGAGAGAAAGCACTAAGGATTTTTAAATCAAAGAGAGTTTGCATGGCAAACACATATTTCCAGTTAAATATGCAAAGGCTCAGACGGCTGAAAGCAGCTGAGGGGTACAGTTTCTGCAGAGAATAGTTTGAGAAAAGAAGAGAAATAAACTCACCTCTCCTTGGAGGTCAATGGAAGGATTGCAGTTTGTGAAGTCTTCCCAGAGCAGCAACGTTTCCTCATTCTCCTCCCATGTTAAACTATCACAGTCATCATCAAAATCGAATGTCTCACGACTGTTAAGGGAACAGGAAAACCATTAGTGAAAACTACTCCAGCCCCACTCCTCCAATTAATCATCCTCTAATTAATCACGAAAAAAGGGGCTATGAGAACCAAGTGAAGGAAACAATGCAGCAGCTGAAAATCCTTACAGGTTTTACACACAGGCTTTGCCACTGTCCAAGTCCCTCACTCCTGGGCTCTTTGCCACCCCCAAGCAGAATAAAAGCTCCTTGTTAACATGCCTGATGGCAGCCCACAGTCCTGGCTCTGTCCTCCAGATGGTGCTGCACATTAGTTTCCCCTGTTTGCAAAACCGCAAATATGTTAGAAACTATTCTTTTATACATGGGAAAATGAGCCCAAACACAGGGTGAGGAGTTTTACAAGAAACAGCCACCAGAAGCCTCCCTGCTGTTCTGCATGCTGACGTTCAGCCAACGTTTCCCCTGAAGCACTTAAAAACCACAATTCCCAAAAGTAACAACGATGAAAAACTGAAGCCTCAAAGCAATGCGCAGGTGAGCAGAAATACTCACTGTTGACCTGGACAACAAAGATACTACTACAGCCACTTGAGACCGAGAACAAACAGTGGCAAGAGTGGCCTTTAACCTCGTTATTTGGTTAAGCCCCTTTAGTATGCTCTGTTGTGTAAGAAAGGAAAGTTTTAGAAGGCGCCGAGTCCCTTTTGGTTTGAACAGCAGCAGAGCAGAACACCAGTAGCTGCTTCTTGTCCTTGCTAAGGAGGCCTGACAAAAACCTGAACTGGCTCCCAGAAGCAGCCTGCTCATTTCAGGCTGATGCATTTTTATTACTTGAGCTCACTTCCTTTTAAGCAGATAACATCTTAGTCCGGAAGCAGAGGCCAATACTGTCTTCAGGAGGCTGAAGAGTTTGGCAAGAGAAGGGCTCTTTGCCTGGACTCAGCATGATTTTAAAAAGTCATTAAACCAAAAACCCTATAAACTTGGACATACGGAATAGTGCCTCTTGCAATGCAACTTTCTCACATCAGTTCCTTTTTGCAAGAGCTATCCTTGTGGGAGAGCACAAAGGCTCCAGTTCTGGCTGCTGCTTACTTTAGACACACACTCTTCAAAGCTGACTGCATTTGGACTTTTTACTACTAGACACGTAAAGATCCAAGTTTGTAACAGCTAAAATGCAAGCTGCTTTGTTTCTGTGAATGAGAGAAGCTCTTCAGCTGTGTATTTTCTACTTCACAAAGACCCCAAACCCAGACATCCTTAGAAATGTACCATCCCCAATAAGCCACAAACCCTGTTCTACATCAATCCAATTTGAACCTATCTACAAGAGCCCTGCAGTGCTTTGTGCCATGTGTAATAGGATCAGGAAATAAGAACTTCATTAGCAGCACCAATAAAAACCAGGTATCACAGGCCAGGTTTAGAAACAAAACTAAAAGCTAAATGCAGTATGAACCTTGGAGCTCAATTTTAGCCTCTTGCTGGTCTAACACCTATGCACTCTCTGCTGTCACACTGAGTTTTAGTGGTAGAGAAGTCAAAAATCTATTTATTACACTGAATATTACTAAGGGCCTGAAGATACCCAAAACCAAAGTCCTAATAAGAGGAGTTACCTATGACTTTTGCAAGAAACATGCCCTCCCGTATGTGAAATTCAGGTGGAAAGAAAGGCATTCCACGAAAACAGAACTTTAGGGAACAGCTGACGACAGAAGAGGAGTTAGTGCTTCCTGGAAAATTTCTCGTGTACTCCTACATATGAAATACTGTCCTACATTGTGTGGGAAAGCACTGGGAATTCTTCCCTCTGCAGTCACTGCAGGAGTTGGCAGAAGTCACTGCTATTCAATGCTACGGAAGTCAGATCTATGGTGCTTGCTGGGGTTATTCGCTGCCAAAAGAAAACAGCGGAGACCCTCAAAAGCCCCACCAGGCTGTGGCCACCTCCATCACTTCTAGAACAGAAGAGGGTAACAGCAGGGCACAGCACCAGCCAGCCTCCTGCACTGCTCTGTGCGCCACCAAGGTGCAGAGTCTCTTCTCAGGTGCTACAAATTTCCCAAGACTCCAATTTGGGAGTCTTTAGGCAAAATAAATGTCAATCTCTCCAGCTGGGGAGACCACATTCTGCAGCAAGACTTGCAACTGCTAGAACTGATCTTCTGGGCAGACCCACCACTACCATTTGCCTATCGCTCCACTAAAAAATCATGCAAAATACTAGAGAAGTTTATATCCGCTTTGAACTGAGCTTTCAGTGACCTGCCCAAATTCCATCCAGCCCAAGCAGCAGTGAGGTTCTTCCCCAAAGTCTAGAAATCTGATTTTCAGCCAAATATGCAGAATAGACTCATGTTTTGTACTTTTTTATGGTGTTGCACATTTCTTGTTTTGCTACTGTTATAACAGTACTGCATTGGAATCCTGTGTGCAGTTCTGGTGTCTCCAGCATAGGAAGGACATGGAGCTGTTGAAGCAAGTCCAGAGGAGGCCACGAGGATGATGAGAGGCTGGAGCAGCTCTCATATAAAGACAGGCTGAGAACATTGGGGCTGTTCAGCCTGGAGACCTCAAAATAGCCTTCCAGTATCTGAAGGGGGTCTGTAGTAATAGGACAAGGGATGATGGGTTCAAAGGGGAGATTTAGGTTGTATAAGGAAGAAACTTTTATTGTGAGGGTGCTGAGGCGCTGGCACAGGGTGCCCAGAGAAGCTGTGGCTGCCCCAGCCCTGGCAGTGTTCAAGGCCAG
>WYDI02042283.1:15044-31263 GCA_009867235.2 Psittacus erithacus
TGTTCAAGGCCAGGTTGGACACAGGGGCTTGGAGCAAGCTGCTCTAGTGGAAGGTGTCCCTGCCCGTGGCAGGGGCTAGAGCTGGAGGAGCTTTAAGGTCTCTTCCAGCCCAAACCTTTCTATGACAACACCTTAGAGCAGTAAAACTAGAGGTTTGTATTTTTTTATATTCTCTATGGTTCCCCCTACTTAAGGGAGGAACAAAAATCAGTTCATTTCATTTGAGTTTCCAGAAAACCTTCAAGTATGTGGCAGCTCAAGTGTTCTAGGCCTAAGTCTGCATTTCAGAATAAGCTTTCCCCAGGTAGCTCATGATACTCACAGCTGATTAAACATGCGCTTCATTTCATCTGTGATGTTCAAGGAGCAGCTGACCTCATCATCAGAGAACCTGCCATTGTCTCCATCCTGCTCAGAGAGGTCATCATCAGATGTGAGCTTGCGTTCTTTCTTCTTGGAAGCCACCTTAATTGGAGAGAAGAGCAGTAACTAGAAGGTTCAACTGAGGTGCTGTGCCATGAGGGGCAGAAACAGAGAAGGAGAGGCATTAGGTGTGAGCAAATACAACTGTTCATCAGGTCCCAGGCAATTCAGGGCTTGTTTGTATTCAAGACAGGAATTACATCTGTTAATGAGTGGTGAACACAGAGCACAAGGAAGCAGTTCAGAACAGGGAAGAGCAAAGCAAGCTGCAGGCTGCCAGCATCCTACAGATGTTTGTCTGTTCACTGGCACCGGTCTGCGATCGACCAGAGAGCATGCAGAGGTTAGAATGATACAGGGAAAAGCAGAAGCTGGCAGGAGTGCCCAGGCAGCAGGCTTGAGAGCAATGACAGAACTCCCCCTCTCTCCTGCCACCACCACAGGATTGAACCACCACAAAAGAGCAGACGGAAAGTCTTTCTAGGTAGCCTTGATTTCAGGGTCATTCCCACCCCAGCAGCAGAGGCAGACTGCTAATCATCAGGTTGACAGAAGAAGGGTTAAACTGAACCATGAAACTGCCTGGACAACCTCAAAGAAACGAAGTTCAGAAACATACAGAGAACTCAAGGGATGTCCCTGCAAAGGGTGCAGAGGACCACTTCTTCATCTGAGGATTGTGAACATGAGAGATATTCACAGATCATGCCACAGAGTCACAAACACACAGTCCACTCCCAGCCTACTTTAGCTTTTCCTCTACTCAGCATATAAACCATCCCTTACTGGTATTGTTCTCTACAATGATCATTTTAACCACTGCATGCTTGACCAAAAGTGTGCTCTGCAGTTACGTTTGAGCAGAAAGACATGGCAGCTCTACTCAAAGATACACTTAGATCAAAGTTGAAGGAAGCTGGATTAATCACAATTGAAAGTGCAGTTGGTACAGAAGATGAGCTGCATCAGGACTTACAGGTTTGCTCCACACAGAGCTGTAACTGCTTGCTTTTGAAGTAAATTAAATCACTTTCCTACTAGCACCAAGGAGCCACGCTAGCTGAATGAAAGCAAGGGTAGTTTCTAGTTCAAAGCAGTCATAGCTCACCATCACAGAAGTGTTATTTCTGGCCTCAGAGCTTGAGCCAGAAATAAGAACATTCAGATGACAGTTGTAAAAGCTTAAAGCCCCTCACTTATGAAGGGAACAAATGTGAGGAAGTCATTTATACACAAACCTACACTCTGTAATGCTTTTTTCCCTGCATACATTGTAGACTAGCATCAGACTAACAGGGTGCCTTAAAGGTCATCCTGAGGCTGCTTATTTCAAACTCTCTAAAAGTTGTGCTCTTAATACTACAGAGAAGAGAGCTATATTCCAAGACTGAGAAAGAAGAAAAATATGCCTGCACAGAGAAATGTCAAAAGAAGGCAAATGACCTGGACCACACTCCTCAACACTGCTCCCTCTTGTCCCCTCACTCCTTGTCCTACCCTATGGAAAATTCATGGCCTAATCACCTGGAATATCTTGGAAACGTCTTCAGAGTTGCGCTGCTGCGCTACATCACACAGCTTGGCTGTGATATCGATTCGCCGACAGATGTCCATGTCCACCTTCATGGCCTTTTCTTGAATCTTTGTGTCCAGGTCTGTCATGGGCTGCAGGAAGGACAGTAGTGATTATCCTCTATTATTATACAGTTCAGGAAAGAAGAGATACCCCACAGTATCTCTCTAACCCCAGGGCATACCACTCTTACACAATATTACATCTTGCTCTCCGGGAAAGGCAGTACATGGACAATCTAAATGGACTAGACAGCTAACAAATAACATTCCTATCTGAACCTAATAAAGTTGCAGTGTTCCGTCACTGAAAAACCTATCCCCACCCCAAAACGACTGCTAGATGTGGCAACAGGCAAATTATATGGGACGATAAAGCTTTAAAAATGGAAGAGAAAAACCCTGTTGAGATTGTGCCTGACGAAATAAAATATAAGACCTGGGGAGTATGCAGCAGTTCCCCTGCTTTCAGACACAAAAGCTGTGCCTGCAAGAGGAAGTTGCCTTTAAAACAGATGCCAGGTTACACAGCAACTTTATACATATCACAGAAACACGAAATCAAGACTGGATCTAAACAGATCCATGGAAACTTGTGACACACAAAACACTCCTCAGGGCATTAACCTGCCTTCCAGCCTAGCAAAAATTCTATCTGAGAAATATCTTGTTTTACTTCACTCTGGGCAGTAATCACAAACACCATTTACGTGCGGTACTTCCACTTAGACAGTACAGCTGGCTCCTTATGAAGAAACATTAAAGCAAAAAGCATATTTTCCAGCCTAGACAAGACTTACTCTGCTAGAAAGTACCACTTCAATGGCCAGGCAATGCTTCCTCTGTGACCAGAAAAGCAGAAACACTCCTTGCAGAGCATGCTTAAATACCAAAGCTCCTTTCCAAGATGAAAACTTTGGGGTTAGGTTTTGTGGTTGGTTGGTGTAGTTTGTCTTTGGCTTTAAGTCATTAGAAGAGTTCTTCTCCAGCCTCTGTCAACCACCTTTGGACAAGCTAGAGATCTCTGGTTTACAACCACACTGAGAAAAAGAAGTCTTTAAACACTGACACACTCTTAAACACTCTCTCAGTTGATAGGTACCAGCAATTCTTACCCACATGTTGGCATGCGGCTCTTGCCTTCATCTTGCATTTCTCTGCTCTAAATATTTAGACAGCAAGACTCAAAACAAGCCTTCTCACTGCTTTCCTTATGCTCTCTTCTCCCTTACAGGGTTTACAAAGCCCAAAAGCACACTTGAGAGCAAGCTGAGGAGGATGTTTGCCTTCACCACCATCCTTTTTGTAAACACGGAGCACCGTTTCTTCCTCAGTGAAAACACCATCACAGTGATGCAGCCCTAAGGGGTTTCTCCCTTTCACACTGCCTCTAACCAAGCATGCCTGTCCTTGATTAAACACCAAAAGGAGAGACAGCTAATTGCCAAATTTCACATGAACAGATCTAGTAGCCCTGAGAGAATGGTTTTGACACCAGGGAGCAGGTTCTGCAAGTTTATATAAAGTCAGAAGGAAGCAATTCTATGCAGAATTACTGAATAAATAAGCATAGTAAGACATACTCATTAGACAACTGGCATCTGCACTACTTCAGTCTTACAGAGAACAGCACCTAACTTAATGTTCACCTGGCTTATCTTCCTAGATACTTGCATGAGTACATGCTCTCAGTATGTCTAAGTGTAAGTATTCAAGGCGAGGTTGGACACAGGGCCTTGGAGCAAGCTGCTCTAGTGGAAGGTGTCCTTACCCATGCCAGGGGCTGGAACTGGATGAGCTTTAAGGTCCCTTCCAACTCAAATCAGTCAAATTATCCAGTCACAGCCTAAAAGATCCCCAGCCTTGAAGTGAAATCAGGATCTAATGAGATACAAGTCTTCTACCAAAAAGCAGCACTGGAAACAAAGCCAGATACTTGAACCAGTGATATTCAGAGCTTTCCCAAAGGGAGCTGGGAAATACATATAGTGCGTTCCCTTTCTGAACATGACTCTCTTGTGTGACTCAGAGCAGAATCCCTCCTATTAGCAATATGTGGTGCTGCTCAGTGATGAGTCCTTCACCCTGACCTGCAAGTTCTCCAACATTTGTGCCATGGCTGCAGATGTGAATGCCAGCACTGCCAGCTGTGGAGAACAGGGAAAGGAGGGAAGAGTCCAGGTTATGGGCTAAGCAGCAAAGTTAATGCATCTCTACACAGACCAGACAGGAAGCAGGGGGCAGGGTGATCTGCCTGATGCATTAGATCATAAAGGCAGCCATAAATGCTAACTACAAAGCAGCACTCACTAAGACCATAACCTTTTTATGAATGAAGCCATTTGCATGACACACACATTTCACAAAGGCAGTGGGAGTTGGCCACTCTGCTCTCCCGTGTACTTACATCACTCATCAGACCCTTAAAGACCACAAGTTCTGCTTTCAGTCTCTCAATCTTTTCATTTAACTCCTCCTGGAGAGCTTCGGCTTCCTGCGCCTCCTGCAAGAGAAAGCACACAAAGAACTAAGGGCTAAGAGGTCAATATATGCTTCCTCACTTAACCTGAACAGGGCTGATAAGGCCTGTCACCACCCCAGACTTCACTTTGCCAGACTTCAGCACCTCCCTGCTTCAGCTTCCAAACATTAACACTATTCTCTAGCACAGAGCAATGCAGTCAGCTGCTTTAGTTAGAAGAAAGATTTTGAAAGACCAATTCAAGTTATTCCACCATAATAAAAGGCACAGAGAAAACCTGTACTTTTCAATACATGCTGTTCAAAGCTTACCTCTCGTAAGGTTTCTACCATAGATTCCAGACTCATTCTTCTTGTGAATTCCTCTTCCCATCTGAAAGATAAGATTTGCAGGCAAAGTGTTAACTGGTTTTCTCCCCTCAAAATCACAAGTTTTCTGGTAGCTGTAGGATGATGACAGCTACTTGAAATGTAAAGCAGATGGTCCCCCACACTTGTACACTCTTGGAACAGGAACATTAAGTCTGTAGGAGACTAAAAGCTAAATCCACTTTCATTGGGATCACTACTCTTTCTGCTCTCCTATGCAATACTTGGTTGCAAATAAAGTGGGCCATTTTCAGTGCAAGAAGAATCAGCCGAAGGTAAATTATGTGAATCAGCAGCTGTACTATTCATCTGTTCAGTCCAATCAATTCATATCTTAATGTGCCTTTGATATCAAAAGCCTCAATAATCTACATGCCTCAATCATTTCCCAGCACCATCATTGCAAGGAGTACTCAGAGAAGCATCCCTGAATGCAGGGAACACACACTTACTCTGCTGCAGCACTGAATGGGCAGAAGAAAGGGAATTACAAACTGTGTAATTAAACCTCATACTATGAGCATCATTATAATTGAGTTCATTGTTGGATTAAGTGTAAAAATATCCAGCAGTTCCCCTTTTTCAACATCAAAACTCTTTAAGGAACAAAAAGCACTATTTGACCATATTAACTGGAAAGCTAAACTCTTGAGAATATGATGGTACCCATTCATACACACTGATATGGGTTGATTTGGGGGAAGAGAGAGGAAGTAAAACATGTGTCCCTCTTTTTGAATGGGCAGTGGTGCCACATGATACTTGTCCCGTCTATTACAACAACAGGAATCACACCCCTGGAAGAGAATCTTTGGATACCACACAATGAAAAACAATCTCAGAGTACCACCATGGTAACTCCTGTTGCCACTTCAACACGTTTTATAGCCTAACTGAAAATGGGAAACCGCAGCCCAGAAGTCTATTAAACCAAAGGATTCTTACAAATGCAAGGTCAATCTGGTAAAATGCATCATCCCATCCTATTTTCAAACCCACAAAGGAACCCGGAGATGGGTAGACTGCAGGATATCCCCACTGAGGCAGCTGGTTTGATGCATACGTAATCACTGTGCCACTTGATACACCTCCTCATTCCAAGTGCAAATTTAATCCCATCTGGAATGGAAGTGGGGGGGACCATTTCAGCAGGAAGGATGCAGGCACGCATGGTGTTACTGCAGCTTGCTGTCTTCAGGAGCAATCACAGGCACCTGAAGGGGTTACATCTTAAAGCAGCAGCAGCTCAGAGGAGCAGGGTGCCAAGATGACACGCTGCCTACATCCGCTCCTTCCTGCTATTGTGGGGCAGGAATCTCCAACATCATAGCATGTGGATTCCCTGTCATGCAGTTTGACTTATGCAGGAAGCCTTGTGTGCATCTTTTTAGCAGCAACAATTTATCGCCAAGCAAAGGAAAATATTTAGGTTGAAATTTGCATTTGTCATCAAATATTTTAGCTCGTATTTGCATTTCCTATTTGGTTTTTCACTACTAATTGCACATATTTCTATAAAAATAGTAACTGGGTATTAAAATCTGTTATCCAGATTTTAATACTAGAGGCAGCAAGGTGAAATTAAAGCAAATGGATCTGCAGTCTGGAAGATGGGCTCCTTCTGTTACAGGAGGAGTGTTGCATGGCTTCAATCATTCCTCCTGGTCTCTCTGCCATCAGGCTGTCATTCAGGGGTGGAAGTCAAGCAGACACAGCAGAAATTGATATGCTGCTTCTCCAGGTTTGCACTGTTGCAATGAGGACCCCTGCCTTCATCCAGGTTTGCCTGCTGTACAATTTGCATCCTCACAGTGCATTCTGCAGAGGGAAAACATAACTGCGTGTTTTTACAGCCTCTGCCAAAAGCTAGGGAAAAAGATTAGCATTCCTCCCCGGCAGTCCAGCCATCCTGGGCTGCTGCCAGAATTACACATCTCAAAGCCTGCTCAGACCCAGACCTTCCTCATCCTGCAGAAATTCCATGAGTTCCATTTTTTTTTCCCCTTTGTGCCATTTTGCAGCACAGTGATTTACGGCCCTAATTCCCTTCCATCACACTCGTGATGTCTTCAAGAGGAAAAGGATCACCTCTTTTTACACACATACATACCCTCTCCACAATTCCTGTGCTGTTCGTTATAGGAACAATAAAGCAAGCAGGTCATTTTTAACCAAAAAGTTCCTGCCTAACAAAGACATTTGCACAGAACTGACATAAGGGTCCTGCTATAACCACTCATACCACATTCTGAACCTCAGAGCACATTTCTCCCACCCACCACCAAGCTGATTAACCTCATTTAACAGCTAAAAATGTCAATCTTACTTTCTCCTCACACGTAAACCTCGGGAGACTGTTTGTAATGAAGAGAGGAAGGAAATGGACAGGAAGGTAGAGGATGACAATGGAGCAGAGGATTAATTCTCCATTTCAACTTCCAAGGAAGTGAGATAATAGAAAGATTGCTCATTCATATGACCATCCTGCATTTGTTGTGACACACAGAGCTTTAAAAGGAACCTTGGCAGCTGCGCTACTTACTACACACTCCAGCAAATGTAGCAGTGAGGAGTCCATGTGCCACTGAGAAGATGCTAACTATAGCTCTGACATCTTTAATATTCACACACTAAACTATTCTCCTGGTCATTTATACTGGTCAACATTTTTCTCTTCAGTTGCCATCTAAAAGCAGAAGATGCTCTTCCACAAGCCTTCATCCCAGCAGGCTGCAGGTACCTCCTACCTCCTAGCAAAAGAACCAGTGATGCCACGCTGCATGCATGTACATGAAAGGGACCAGAGCCTTCCTTCATCTAAAGGAAGAGGGAAGCACCACCTAATTATTGCTTCTGCAGCACAAAGCAGAGTGGGCAGGTAACTGCTCAGCTGGATAAGCATGGGAAAAGCAGCACAATGGGGACTGCAATCCCAGAAGGGAAATGGCTGCACACACTGTAGGCTAAAAACCCAGCAGACTTCACATATTTGATGCAGGGTATTACCCAGCCAGCTGCTCCTGCTGCTCTCAAATACACTGATTTCTTGGCTCAGATGCGTCGACTACATCCCAAAATCTATTTTCTGACCCACACTGACATATAAAATTACCAGGCTTTGGTTTCTTGTTTTACTTCCTGTTATTTCTTTAACACCAGTAACACAGATTTCAAATCTAACCAAGCTTTTTTCCTTCTTTCCCATCTTCCAAGAATGTTTTAGTTCCAACCCACCCCCCAAATAAAGGGATTTTAGAAGCTATTCCCCTTTCACCAGATGTGACACATTACATTCCAGCAGCATTCAGTCATTGCAGCTTCAGGCCCCAAACTACTTCTGCAGTCATGTCTTACATAGCTTAGAGGAGAACAAAGGCTGCTGGCTTTCTTTAACGGGAATAGCTACATTACAGGGATATTAGACAAACAAAACACATGAATAGTCAGCTGGGATTAACACAGCTTAAAGCAGTGTTCTTGTAAAGCTGAGTCACACCGCAAACTTGTGTGTTTCCTTTGAAACTGGAAGAGTAGCTACCAGTTCACCCATACTAACATCAGCTCCTGCGCCCCAGAAAGCCCATGGAGACATCCCAGGAGCTGGATAATGTCATTTAAAAGCTTCTCTAAGTTTTCAGGCCTAATATTCATGAAATTAAAGTGAACTTGTTGACACAACAAGCTTCAAGCCACTTTCCCACTCCCTGAATACCTGCATTGATGAACACAAGTATCTTTATTTCTCCTTTCCCTGTGCCAAGACAAGCTCAGGAATACTGCCCAGTGAAGAGAAGCTCCCACAGCAGCAATTCACAAAACCTCTTTGGAAAAGAAAGCTAGTTTTAGAGAAGTTTTCTTTCCAAATACGGGTCAGTAGTTTCCTTTAAACCCCAGGATTTTTAGGTGTGAGTACGGTGTTACTTAGACAACAAAACATGCTTATAAAATACACCTGGCATAAACACACTGGTTTAAGAATGTTTTTGCTCAAGGCAGAAGGGCACAAGTAGAGCAGTTAACGATGCCTGATGGTATCAACTGCATTATTTCTTCCATAAAAAATATCCTCCCCTCAAGGAAGCAAGCTCCTCCAGTAGCACTGAATGACAAAATCATTTTTCCATAAGAAAAGCTCTTTAGGAAGGAAGATGAGATCCTTCCTCCTCGGAGTTTTGGACAGTCATGCTGAAGAAAAAAACACCAAACAGAACAGCAGAAAACAGCTACAGTGGTCCAAGCCTCTTCCCTGCCCTTCTCTCAGGTACCAAGTCCAAAGCTGGAGCATCTTCCCACCAGTTTATGGGGACAAGAGCAACAGCAGAAAGGAAAACTTAATAGTTCTTCAGTGCTTAAGTCCACAAAAGGAAACTAAAGTGTTAGTTTGAACAATGGCTATAAAATGCCCATCAAATTATTGACAGCAATTCTTGAGAACAAACCCACTGAACAGACCAACCATCAGCACTGCTTCAGGGAACAGCGTAACTGTTTCTTCTTGCATGCTAAAACACCACTATTCCACTTTTGGCACAAGATGCACCCAGCCTTGCTCATCTGCTGGACACGAAGCATCTAAGATGCCTTCTCTGATGTACCACACCTGCAAGACGATGGAATAAAACACCCAGACTATGGCAGGGCCAAGTAATGACATGTCCAGAGCTGCCCACTCCCGCTCCTTTGTGGCAACACTGCTTGTTCTTTGTGCATGCTGGGATTGTTCTGACGCCCATACATTGTTTACAGGAACCCCAAATGGCAAAGCTGGCCAACGCTGGCATGAGATTTAACGCTTAGCATGCACCAGCCTAACCGATTTAATTGCTTGGCATTACTCACGGTTCTTACACTCCGCCTCTCACTGTGGGTCTGTAGTAACATGCCCACTAATCCCCTTCTCCAACACCTACATAATAACTATCAACATTACAGTTTATAACTCTGGTTATTAAGCACTGATTTCATTCAAATTGACTTAACGGCCCAGATGTACAAACTTGGATTCCCATACAAAAGGATCCAGAGCCTAATGCTGTGATCTGCCAAAACAAAATCTGAGCAGGGTGCGCTGTTTGAGAGCCACACAGTGTGATAGCTGGGGAGAAGAAAGCATCAGGATCAAGACTTTCTGGACAGATGTCATGCAGAATCAAAGAACACCATGTTGGAAGGAACCTCAAGGATCACCTGGGCCAACCTTTCTAAGCAAAGGTAGAGAGAAACCTTCACGATACTGAAGTTCTGCTGCAGCATCCGTCTCTATTGAGCCATTTGCAATGGTATTTCTTAATTGACGGAAGAACCTGCATCTACGATCTCACTAAACCATACCCCAAGATGGAATGGCAGTTTGGGAATATAAATACAAATAGCTGTCTGCATGTTTTCATTAGCTTAAAAGAACCAGACCATGCAAGATGGATTTCATTTAACAACTGCATGAAACCTTTATTTTGTTAAGCAAACAAAATCGTAGAATTCATTCTCTCTGCTTTTAAAATCCTTGCTTAAGAGTTCATTTTCATGTCCAGGCTTAATTTTACACTATATTAAATCTAAGATTGCATTAATTTGCTTATTCACAAATGCCACTTCTTGTTTCAGTGAGCATTTTTAAGACGCTGTAATAGAGGGATTCTTCCAGCCGATCCCAAGCACAGACCATTTTGATCCCACATGCCCTGACTTCTTACTGAAGCAAATTAAATGTTAGTTGATGGGCTCCATGTAAAACCTATTAATTTAATGGGAACGTCTGATTCCATTAAAGCCTGGCTGTAACACAGCAGCAGCAGCACTTGAATGAAGTCATGTTTCTTTCCTGTTGCAAGCAACATCCCCTTCACAGATTCTCCTTGCTACAAGTCACCCACTGCAGCATTACATTTCCCAAACATCAGAGCAACAGAGAAGTTTGTGTCCTTGAACCTCTAGCAATGGTCTAGACAATATGGGAAAAGTCACTGCATAGCAGAACTTGCACCCTTTGCACTGTTAATACTTAGGTGTTTCATTATAAAGGAGAGTTAATATTAAAGTCCTATTCCAGACTTGTGCTCTGCTTAAAACAGCATACAGACTTTTGAACAGCAGCAACTGCTTGTGAAGAGAATTACTAAAAGGACTTACTATATAGAAAGCCATTATATAATTATGCTTCCCGATTACATACCCCTGAAAAGATGCTCCAGCCTGTTACTGCAACCACAATAAAAATCATCTGCAAGTTCGTTTGTGTTTTGTTCCTGACCACACGAGGTGTTTCAACAAAAGCCATGCATAATGTCACAAGAGTTCAACAACATCAAGCAAAAGCAACAGCCAGGCCTGCATTCCTTTAGAGAGAAAATTATGGTGCTTTTAATACAGCAGGAGATTCTACATATAATTGTGCAATATTCACAGTAACATTAAACACATTCTCAGCTCCATAGCTAGGAGTCATACACCCCTGCAAGGCTTATTCTTGGAAACAACACTGCACTAAAAAGCCAGTTTTAAATCTAAAGTGTATTTTGATACTTGGGTAAGCTCTGGACCTCCACTTGCACCCAGACCCAAGCACAGAAGTCCATTAACAAAGACATAAGATATTTATTCAGGGAGGTGTAACGCAGCACATGAGGCTGCTGTTGGAGGCTTCCGCAGTATTTTATATATCTTCCTGACAGAGAAAGCACTAAAAAGCAATCCTGTCCTTGAAGAAGGGCACCATCTATTACAAACTTCAGTTCTTTTCAATCTCACAGCTAGGCAAGTGAAGAAAAAACAGAAATAAATCCTTGGAAGTCTTCCACTTCCCAGCGCATCCAAGGCTGTTAATGCCGGTAAGTCTATTTCCACATCACACAGCAGCAAATTCACTTGAAATAGGGCTGCCTTAAAAGAAATGTTGGGGTTTTTTCCCCACCATAAGTAGACTGAGAAATAGGGTAAAAAAGCTGAAGCCATCAAGCTCAGCACAGCCCAGCTTTCGCTTTAAGCAAGGCCAAGTTCAGAACTGTCTGGTTGTCTAACTGCTCTCAGCTGAAGAACCTTCATCCAGCTTGCTCTCAGAACACGAAGGTGTCGGAGCTCTGAACTGAGTAAGTGCTATGCAAAGAAGTCTTCTCCCTTATGTTTATGATCTAACCAACATCCTCATTTCTAAGGCCTCCTGAAGGCTCAAGTCCAGAACGTCTGAAAATGGGTAAGTTATAAGTTACTTTGATTGGAAAGAAAAGCTTTGTACAGCATCCTTTTTCCCCACATGCTGCCTAATCTTCGCTTCTCTAAACCCCTTTCATATTCTCCCGAAGAGAAAGATCAGGCTCATGACAACATACACAAACCTGCAGATCACTGACCTGCCTATTCTGCAGCTCCAAATGATTTTGAACATCATTTAACAGGTTAAATCCATGAGAAGTGTTGAAGGCACAACTCAATGGCCAGGACTGCAGCTTCCTGAAAAGAACCTGATCAGGTTAGGTAATTCTTTTTGGTGTTTCATGCAAGCCCATGGCATCTGTACTGCGCTGCTCCTGTTCCTCTCAAGCATATGGAAATCATAACTGCTTTGGAGGAACAGAGCTTTTACACATTAAGGAGCAAAAGCATAGGTGGCATCTGTCTATTCAACATTTATAATGTACACATACTCCAGAAGCAGAGTATAATTCAAATCCCATGTTATCACTAGTGTCCTTCACACCTCAAACCATCAAGCTGATCACAGGGACACAACTGCAAGCAAAGAAACCATTTCTGGTTAGACAGACACTGTTTCGGCTGGTAAGATACCATCAGATTGCAAGCTCTTGGAGCAAGACTTATGATGTAATTCATGATACAGTAATTGCTACAGCAGGTGAACTAAACCCTGCCCTCCACAGCCTCCTCAGTTTGACAGTGTGTCACCACAGCTTCACAAACCTGAGCCCAACCCGTCCCAGCAACCACAGATGCAAGCAATAGTAGCTCAGGCTGGATGTACTCCTCAGCAGAGGTGGGCACGCACAGGCTGCAGCCAAGCCTGCGGGCAGAACTCAAGCTAGTTGTATTCCCTTCAGCACCAGCAACTGAAATTCATTTTTCACTGCTGTCAAACTCTTCATGAGCGTTTACGAGCCCTGAACAAACACACAGCTCTTAAGCATGAACAAATAATTCTGCAGTGTGGATGTAATGCAGTTTTTGACAGCTGAAATGCAGCTCTGGGGTGGCTGCAGCAGACCCCAGGAAAGAGAAGAGGGATTTGGGCAGTAACATGAGAAAGCACAACGAGAAAGCTGCCTGCCTTCCATTTCCCAGCCAGCTTAGCAGTGGCTGAAGTTAGTCCAGAACTGTTTCTAACAAAAGAACCTTGTGGAAGAAAGGCAACTTGGGCAAATGCAAGGCCTACAAGTGGGATTGCTTTGGCAGGGGTTAAGGATTGACTTTGCAATAAAGGAAAAGCAGCCAAGCCTACAAGGTAAGGACAAAACAGTCTACAATTAGAAAAAGACCAATAGCTCCAGACTAGGCAAAGCCTTCAGAAGTGGAGAGGGAGAAAGATGTGCAACACAGAAGAGGAACAGCTCAAAAGCCTACCTCTAAGGGAGTTCCCCACTGCAAAGAGGAAATGTCATGATGAACTTCAAGCTTCCAGTTACTTAGGTTTATTGAGACAGCCTTCAGCTATCAGCAACACATCATAGACACAAGAGCTGCAAAAAAATTGCATTAGCAAAGATACCAACTTCTAGCAAGCTGCCCTTCGGCATTAAGACAGGCAGCTGCTATTCCCTACACCAACAGGATCCCCAATTTGAGCAGCTAGTCTGAATTGAGCCCACTGCTGGGGAGCAGGACCAACCAGTGCCACGTCTCTGCGCCTCCAGGGTACCTGCAGTGACATTTTGTTCTGAAAGGAAATGTCAGACAGTTTGCTTGACAAGTCAGCTCTGATTCCAGGAATATGATACAGCCCACGCATGGCATAGTAAATATGGTTGGGTTTAACTACAGAACATCTGCTAAGATTTATACCCAAACACCCATTTGACATATATCAACACAGAATGACACTTTTGGCAAGATGAGAATCAGAGCACTGCATTTTGTACTTTTTAGCTCAACTGCGCAGAATTAAGTCATCTTTACCACTATTTTCTTGTAGCCTTGGTAGCTATGACTTCAACCTTCCTGGACCAATGCTCAGATTCTCAGTTCTCTTCCTCTGGTATCAATCAAATCTGAGGCATTTCCCCCATTCTGTAGGTATATCCGCTTATTTTTTCCCTTTCTTTCTATATATTTCTATTAACAATAAAGAGGAAATTTGTGGAGATGGACACATCCTGATTGTGCTATACTGGATAACGGCACCACATTTCCAAGGCTGTTTCCCATGCTGCCATTCTTATTTACTTCTCACAGGTCTCATGGCGCCAGCAAGCAGCACGACCAGACAACACAGAGAACTCAAGCAACTAATGCAATTGGGAAGAAATATCCCATTCCTATGGAGATCAGACTAAGAGCTGCAAAAGCCACTGTCCTATACCCTTAGTTTTAGCTCACAGCTGAGTCCGTGCTCACGTCAGTTGCGTCTGATCAAACTGTTCTCTAGCAAACAGCAGCACTATACTCACTTGTGCATGCTATTATGGCAAACAAACCCTTATCTCCCTTGCCACTGAAGCGTACAGAAGAGCTCTGCATTCTCTAGGCCTGCAGAAGGCAACTGCAAGCGCAGCTTATGAAACAGCCAAGGCAAAGAACATTACATTCCTGTAAAACCATTGTCGTTGCTGCAGATAAAGTAATTACTCTGACTCATTCTGAAGCAGGTAATCTGAAAAGCACAGGATTACATTACTGCATAGTGCTGCTGGCTACAAGTTAATTATCAAATCCTGAATTCCCATGTAAGGAAATCTCTAGCAAACATAAGCACCCACAAACCTCATGCATTAGAGACAGCTGATCATGTATATACATTTATTTTACAGCTCTGCCTATTGACAAGCTGCTGGTTTACGCTCTTTAGTATGTCATGCATTCAGGTGTTTTGTCCTAGCGCTTCGCCACAGCCATACGGGTATAAAACTGCTGTGAAATTCATTCAAGCTCACTAGTCCTAATGACCATGCTCTCTGAAGAAAACATTACTGAAATACAGTGAAGATGCTATAAAGAACAGAACAAAGACTGAGCCTGAAGATAAGCACTGACTTAAGTCAACTATTCTTCTTGTTATTATTAGGTTTTTCACTTCCTGCAGAAGTCAAAACCCTGCCTATTATTTTCTACTCCTCCTAAGGAACTGCTTTAGCTACCTGCCTATGGCACGGCAGGGGGGTTACATTACTTATGTGGGTCTGACAGACACATACAAGCATCTCTGAGCAACTGAGAAGCAGAAGTTTGACATCTTTCAGTAGTTTCTTCACTCACCCTGCAACAGCAGGGCAGGAAGCAGTAGCCCATCCAGTGCTTTTAAGCCACGCTGCAATTATTGCATAGACTATTCATCATCTCAGATTCTTTTGCTCAACATACAGAAATAGCCTGGGACATTTGCTAACGTGAGAAACTCGTACAGTGTCTCCTGCACCGAAAAGGTCAAAACAAGCTTTCAGAGACCCTGCGCAGACAAAGGGGAGGCTGCACGAGGAGAGCTGTGGAACACAGCACGCTATTATCCCGGTGTCCCAGTAAAGCCATGTGATTCCTTTGGACAGCTCACCGCCAACATCCACATCATTACAGAACTAAATACAGGCTCCAGCAGAACAGAACAGCACGAGAAAAATGTCTTCAGCGAATTGCAACTTGGGTTGTTTATAAGGGAGTTACCAACAGAACTTCACTGCTTGGTTTCAGCAACCAAACTGCACAATGAGAAGGGATTATTATAACTGAGTCATGTAATAATCACAGAAAAATCCATCCATTGTTTAGGGAAACTTAAACCTTGCCTCATGCTCTTCATTTAATCAAATGTATTTCAAGAGCAGAAGATAAGCACCAGCATGTCTGTCCCGGAATCTGAAGCTTTACTAGCTTAAAAGAAATCATAGAATCATTTTGCTTGAAAAATGCCTTTAAGATCATCAAGTTCAGCATTAACAGAACAGTTTCAATAGCTGGCTAAGATGCAAGACTACTAACATGAGTACTTTAGGAGAAAACCTCCGAGCCATTGTAAACTGCACATTAGGTTAAGCAAATGTTTATAATACATAAGTTTTCTGCAGCCTGCCACCAAGCATGACTTCCAATCCGTCCACTTAATTCTAGACTTAATTCTAGAATGATGGGGGTTGGAAAGGACCTTAAAGCTTCTCCAGCTCCAACCCCTGCCACGGGCAGGGACACCTTCCACTAGAGCAGCTTGCTCCAAGCCCCT
>WYDI02042284.1:0-12029 GCA_009867235.2 Psittacus erithacus
TCGGGAGACCTCACTTGGAGTATTGTGTGCAGTTCTGGTGTCCTCAACATAAGAAGGACATGGAACTGTTGGAACAACTCCAGAGGAGGGCCACGAAGATGATCAGGGCACTGGAGCACCTCCGGCATGAAGATAGGCTGAGAAAGTTGGGGCTGTTCAGCCTGGAGAAGAGAAGACTGCATGGAGACCTCACAGCAGCCTTCCAGTATCTGAAGGGGGGCTATAGGGATGCTGGCTATTCATTAGGGACTGTAGTGATAGGACAAGGGGTAATGGGTTCAAACGTTAACGGGAGAAGTTTAGGTTGGATATAAGGAGGAAGTTCTTCACTGTAAGGGTGGTGAAGCGCTGGAATGGGTTGCCCAGGGAAGTTGTGAATGCTCCATCCCTGGCAGTGTTCAAGGCCAGGTTAGACAAAGCCTTGGGTGGCATGGTTTAGTGTGAGGTGTCCCTTCCCATTGCAGGGGGGTTTGAACTAGATGATCTTAATGTCCTTTCCAACCCTGACTATTCTATTGATTCTATGATTTTAACAAATGTGTTTAATGCCCAAACAGGCTCCTTTATCTTGGAGATATGTGTGTGAGATGCATTTAATTGTGGTACCACTGACATCCATTTTATTGCAAAGTTGCTATCTAAGGACTCTATGGAGACTAGTCTCTCTTTTTAGTCTGTTTATGATTGTCTTTGTGTAAGAAATGTGAGATATAAAGAGTAAGAGCAGATTTTATTTTTATTTCAATGTGGTGTCTTTGAGACAAGTTTTCTAGAAAGTAGAAGTAGTGCCAAGATGGATAAAAGGGGGAGATAAGTGACCCTCTTCGTTCTCCTTTTTAGTAAATTGTACTATTTTTTCCACTGATTGAAGTTATCACTTGTTTTCTGGTAGTAAATATATGCAATGCACAAAAACCATAATGGCAATGTGGAGCAGGTACGTTTAAAGCTACTACAGAAGGTGTGTGCAAAGTCTCAAAATCTGGTTTTCCTTCATAATGAAAATCGATTTCACAGATTCACATGCATTATTTTGATTTACAGATTTCCATACCCGAAGAGTTTCCTGGGTGGTGTGATTTGCTACGGAAAGGTTGGACACAAACAGGGTTCAAAAAGAAATAGTGAGGTTATCTGGGCCCAACTTCAATAACCTTCCCAGTGGAACTGATGCACAGAGGTTTTAGTACTAGTACCTGTATCTGACCCCACAGCTTGAAAGGGAAGATTTTTGTTTGCTTTTGTAAGTGGCGGGTATATTGTTCTACATCAGATCCGACTGAAGTATCATTACAGTGAAAGTTTGCATGAACGAACTGATTGTATGTAATTGAATCAAACTAACTTGAAAGGAGAAAAGGAAGCATCAAGCTTGCTTTGCTTTCAGTGAAGCAGGATGCCTAAATGTTGGTGGTCTTTAAAAACTATTTTTGTTGATGGTTTTCTTGATTAATAGCTTCAAATAGGAGTTAAAATTCAGAATACCATTTGTAATTCAAGTTTAAGTTGTTCCGTTACTTTTTACTTCCTTGTGGAGATATTGCATGTTTCACTGTCAGTTGAGCCTCTCTCTTACTGGTTTATTTTATTTTCCTCAATAATTCTTTAGATTATCAAACAAAGAATATCATCTCCCTTTAAGCCCCTCTTAGTCTGTCTGTGTGTATTGTTTGTAGATGCTGAATAGTGATGAGTGTTCTGGTGGCTATGATAAGAGACTATGAAATACGTATTGTTGTTGTTCAGCTGACAAAAAATTATTTAAGTATAAGCTATCATTAATTTCCACTTCATCCTTGTTTATAGTTATATCTTAAAATTGCTTCACAGGTAGCATAGCATCTAAGTTGTAAGGTGACCTTTCATAATGTAGGACAATAGTTTCTTTAGCACCCTTTATATAGAGATGAACTTACTCAGAGGCTAAGAAAACGTAGCGGAGAGTAATGGTTTGTGTTTGAGCAGAGGTGGTACATACTGAAGTGAAAGCAAAGATGTGAAAATTTAAGAATATAAAAATGTACAGTGAGTAGTTGTAGTGGAAAGTTGTGATAGATGGTTTTAGAGCATTGTTGAAGAAAGATGCTTAAGGCCAGAGTCTCAATGGGCTAGAGAAAGCAAGTAGAAAAACCTGTTTATGCTGAGTTGCGCATTGGAAATGGTAACATCAGTAGCTAACTAAAGAGTTTTAATAAGTCTTAGTAGCTTCAATTTCTTCAATATGACATGAAAATAAGAAAGTTTTAGTAACATATAATGAATATAACTATTGATATACTTTAGGCTCACTTTTACTTTTGCTGTTCTTTATTAATTTACATTCACACATTCTCTATTTTTCTTATTGGGTTAGTATTCTCTTTAAACAAAACAGTGTAAAAGTAAGTAATACATCTGTTTATCTCAAACTTTTTTAAAAAAATAAAAAAATTCATTTCAAGTGTTCGTTGGAAGGGAAAGAAGGATGGAGGGGTTTGGGCAGAGTAATTCAGCAATGTGGAATAGAATTGAGTGTGTAACTCAACCTGTGTGCTTTCCAGTGGTCATGTTTCCCCTGTAAACTGGAATCAAAATTCATGACATATTAATACATAGTGGGTGGGTCTGAGATAATACAGCAAACTTGCAGGTAGCATAATTTTGGTTGTAATTGGTTAACATAAGGGAAAAAGGTTCTGAGGTTTTGGAGGCCTCTAATAATCATGATAGAGAACTTAGAAATTCAGTTTCTGTGGTTCAAAATGGGAAGAATTGCTGCTTGCTGAGAGACTTGTTGTGGCATAGAACCAAGATGTAGGCCAAGTGGAAATACAGCAAAGTGATTTAATAGAAAAGGTAATTCCTATTCAAACTGGATGGTCCCTTATTCATTTCCTTGGATTATCATCAAAATTATGTCACCAGCAAAGGAGCTTTATTGAGTTTCACAGATATATTCCTTTTGCTTTCATTGTCATTAGTTGGCACACTGACATTTTCATATGTGTCTCAGCTAATGCCTCAAAATTACTCCATCTACAAATGTAACAATTGAACAGATAATTTTAATAAGATTCAGCTTGACTTCAGACTGCACTCCTTCCTTTCTTTATAGAATGCAAATTGTAACCTGTTTTTAAAGCCGTGCAATGCAGTGAACTTTAATGGGATTTGACAACATCATATTAAGCACAACAACTACGCATAATGTACCGAAAAATTGGACGTGAAATTGGAAACATAGCTGAGAACAAAGTAAATTTACATGGTTTGGTAGTTTGAATGTCTGATATCATATTCTCTCATGCAAGCTCCATAAAAAGCAAGGGATTTAACAATGGATATCAGCGGAAAGTGCTTTTAAAGTTAAAGCTGATGGATGGCTTGTCAAAAAAAATAATTGCATTGGTTGGAAAGTCGAGATGCGTGCTGAGGGGGAGAGAACAGGATATACAGAGAGGATGATGGGAAGTGACAGTGGTCTGTCAAGAAGCAGTGGCTGCCCAGAGAAGTGTGAAGCCAGAGCTATAAGGTGGCAGAGTAGAACAGGCTGTCAGAGCGGGAAAGTGGCTTTAATACCCTGAAAAGCAAAGGAATCCGCCTGTCAGCCTTGCTCAGCCGTGCTGAAAGAGGAAGAGAACATGGCATAAAGTTAGAGACATTAAACCGGGGAAAAAAAGAGAGGCCAATGAAAGCTAGTGAGGAGGGGTGGTGAGCTGTTATGTTTTTAAATAGACAAATGACACATTTCTAGGTGCAGCAAGAAAGCAAACTGTCTAAGAAATTTAGAACTGATTAGAGGCTTTTTGAAAAAGAAATACAAGATGATCAGCATCTATTTCTGGCATTTTTAAATGTGCCACATAGCCCTGTGACCTTCCCTTCTCTTCCATCTTGTGTAACTGTACTGGCCCATCGCTGCTATGAGAGGCAGAAATGGTTTTGTTGTGGAAGTAGCTTTGTCTCTGTAAGCGTTGGAACAACTTGGTGTTTGAACTCTAAAACAAAGACAAGGCAAAATTAGTTGTCTCAGAGGTCTCTTTTTAGCTATTCATAAGGTATTAGCTTATAAATCTGATTATCAACCTAACCTAACAGTTTTTCCTTAAAATGTTTTAAATGTTGAGATTAATTTGGTTATACATCATTACGATTTATATCTGGCTCTAGTGCAGTACTACACTCCTTTTGATTATCAAGGTTTCCCACAAATGCTGGAAAATTTACTTATATCTTAAAGACTGTAGAAAAGAAACCTGAGCAAGTGTCAATACAGGTTTTTAAAATAAAATGAGTATTTTTCAAACACAGTCCCATGTGATAATCTGTTACAAATATATTTCAAGGCTAAATGGGATAAACAAGTAAAATATAAAAATAAAAAAATATTTATAGATTTGATGTATTGTTGGTAAAGGATAATACATTAAAGGCACTGTGCTACATAGCTACTATTTAAGAAAGGCATTAGAAACACAGTCTGTATTGTACTATTTCAGTGTGTTGCCTTACTTTTCTGAAGAGATAGTGTCTGATAAAAAAGTGCAATTAAAAAGCAAGATACAGCTTGCGCACAAACATCCTAAAAATGCACATTGCATGTTAAAGAAGTTCTGGAATCTTGATCTTGAAAAATACTGAGTGACATGGAAGTTGCAAAGAAATATTGTTAGGTAGATTTCAACACTTTTCATGATTTGGCTCAGTTTATAATTGTAGTAGACATTATTAAATGCAATTAAGTTTTTGGATGTTGCTTCACAGAACTTGTTTTGAATCCCACTAAGGCTGTATTTGAAATAAAATGCAAGTTAGCAGTTCTCATGTGCAATTAGAAAAGAAACAAAGGTCACAGTTTTTTATCATAAGCAGTTCCAGATTTTGGTTTATGTCTCAGTTATTATGACAAGATAATTCAAATAAGGACTTGTTAATGTTTCAGTCCATACATGCTTTCATGTTTTATTTATGTTGCAATGTGTTGAATGGGAGAATTCATTTTCCATCTGCAAATGTTATCTAATTAATAGAAAACAAATATGTTGTGATTATAATACAAAGACTAAAAATCCATATAATTAGCTTCTCTCATAGCATGCTTAATTTTTCTGTTGGTCTGAATATCATATGTCCAAAAATGCATATTACATCTCGAAGTAGAAGGCCCCCAGTTAAAATGTTGTAAGTGTTATGTTACTAGTCCTTTGTCAAAATAACAGCAGAAAATTGCGCATATATTAGCATGAAGGAAAAATCTAAAGTGTTGCTAGGCATTTTAAACATATTTTTTTTTTTAAATTGTATTGAAAGACACCATTGCTTGCATTGGAAACGCAACATGTACGTTACTACCTTTCAGAAATATATTCAACATTGAATTTGTATGCTTTGGGGTTGTATGATGGCCCCAGCTCTTAAATGTCCTCAATGCTGGACCTAAAGGGGATTTTGCACTTTTTATGAGTACAATTACAAATTACATAATGAAAAAACTTCTCCCTTCTCACATTGGTAGCTAATATAAAGTTGCAAAACTAAATAAATAAGGAAATTACAGGAATCCATGCCTTTTATATCTAGATATTTTGTGAGCTTCTAAATAGGAGATGATCTTACAGATTGTATTTCTTTATACAGGGAATTCTCCTACACTGACTGTTGCCAGTGCATATGAATACATTACAATATATGTAGTTTAAGCAGATGCTTGAATGATAAAGCTCTCTACTTGAGCAAAATGAAAAAAAGAAAAACCCAACCAAAAACCAGAAACATTCATTCAGAGTTTGAATAGCAGCATTTGCCTGTCAAAAAAGATACTTTCTTTCTCCTTTCTTTAGTCAGTAAAAGTCCTAACTATAAATGAATGAATGCAATAAAATGCAGTGTATTTGCTAGGCACAAAATGGTAATGCTAGAACTAGAACTGCAACCTCTGCTTGTTTTTCCTTACTCCTTATACATTAAAAAAAATCTGTACTGTTGCATGCAGTATAGTGTTTTGTGTATTAATAGCTCTTTTGGTTTGCAAATAACACCTCTTTGTGTCACTTTGTGGTTCCAGAAGGGTCACTGGTTTTTTACACTTTAGGAAGATTGCTGCTGTTATCTGTAAATGTATTGCTTGGACAAGAATGGAATTACATGATATGATTTAAAACAGTATCAGCTATATTTTATTCTTTTCACAAGGAAATGACCCCTTACCTTATACAGTTCAAATAAATAAATAAAAATTCTGTGACATACAGCAGCAAAGCTTTTCCCTTTGTTACCTCAGGAGTATCTGAATAAAATATCTTTTTAAGCAGGATATAAGGGCAGTGAAGAGAAGACTAAATCCAGTTAGTTGACATTTCAAGCTTGGGGCACCAGGTATAGAGCTAGTAGTTATCTGTTTAGTAAAACAGATTTAATAAGAAATAAAAATGCTGATACTTAGATGGCTGTATTTTGGTAACTTGGATGTTGGCTTCCAAAATTGTATGATGATGCAATGGTGCAAAGTTTTAAAGTGCAGTGGGAACCGTTGAAATCACTTTTGCCTCTCTACAGCAAGGTTACACATTAAAAATGTGTTTGGCCTTAAATAAAGGGAAGCAAATACTGGATTATCTTTTGCAATGTTGTACTCAAACCAAAAGGGATTGGGTTTGTCTCATAAAACTGGTTGTATATGGAGTTTTTGTATTATTAACCAGTATATTCTAGGGTATTCAGCTACTCCTGTGTGTTCACCTAAAAGGCTTGAATGCAGAAACTGGTGGTTAAACTGGTCTCTGAGAAACCATAGTACATGTAATTTTGATAGAAATGTCGCATATTTGTTGTTATCTTATGTGAGAATATTGCTTATTCCTAGACAAAATTATTTTTTCTGTATAAATTCCGTTTACAGAGTAAAACTTGCACATTGGTACAGGTAACTACTAGAATGCAAGGAATCAGTTCTGGTGTTGAAAATGCCCTGACCTTCCATGTCATTATGCTTTATTGCTGATCTGCCCACCCAAGATCCTCATATGACTTTCATCAAAAAATTTTGGAAAATTTATTTCTATAATACACTATGGGGCATGTAATTACTTACAAATAGGAAGTACAAGATTAAGCTTACTGTTTGAGTGACTCTAGGTCAAATTAGAATTTGACACAGCGAGAAATTTAAATCACACGTCTCAAAGACCACACTTCTCATCCACTTCCAAAGCTTATATGTATTTTACTTTCTTTTGTTGCACCACATATACCATGTCCAGGTATATGTGTGCATATATATACATATATATGTATATATGCATGTCCCAGTATTGTGGGGATTGCTTCAATGTATCAAGCTTTGTAGAGAAAATGTGCAGAAAATAGTAGCATGTGATATTGCTGCACAAGGTATTTTAACTTGATTTGTGTTTCTTTTATGGCATTGATAGGGAGCCAGGCATTATAAAGAGAAGCTCCACTTTTGGTGATCTAGAAAGCAGCAGCATTTCAAAGGTTTTCTTGCAGACCTCTGCTTCGTAAGGTCTTAGAATAGTTGCTGCTTAGTTTGCCTGAATTTAGGTTTTCACATATTAGAACTAGATTATGGGAGAAGATAGAACTAAACTGTATTACTGAGTGGGGTAATGGGTCAGGTTAACAGATGTATTTAACATTAGTGAAAGGAGGTCTGCACAAAGCTTAAACCTGTATCAGTTATACTCACAGTCTCTTAAGTCTCTCCAGCCTGTTAAGTGCTCCTCTTGCTAATTGTTCCTTCTTAGGCTTTTAGCCAAACTTAAGGCATGTGAGCCATTATAAAGTATTCTGGCATGTTGAGAAGCAGCTGTAGTAGGATCTTGCATCTTTCAATTTTTCTTTTGGGGAGAAATCACCCTTGCATGATTCTCTTTTCTCATTTTTGTTATTTAATAGGAAAGGGCTAGACCCGCGCATGATACAGGGCTGTGTTTTTGTAATTGAAGCAGTTTGAGATCAGGACTGCTGATCTACTTTGTTATAGCGAAGGGTCTCTCTTACAAATTTGGTGTAGAGACTTCCGCTCTTGTCATGCCCCAAAAAACCGAGCAGCAGGCATGCCTGATGGCTAGGTGTCAGATATTGACTCATCTCTAACCTGATACATGAAAAAATAGTAAGAAGGTGTTACTGTGGAAAAGCTAGTTTTGTGCATAGCTCTAACGAATTTCAGATATTTTTACCTAATATCCAGCAATGACAAAAACATCTTAATGATGCTGTTTGCAGGCTTGTTTGAAATACTAGTAGAGGCGATCAAAGCTCTGTGAAATTGTTCAACCAAACATGACTGTACCTGCATAAATAACAGATACTAACTTCCTTTTCTTTATTGAGCAAGTCATGTCCTGAAGGCTTCTGTAAGTCACTATGAACCAATATTCTGCTTAGAAACTGGTTTTGTTGCAATATAACTTCATATGAATTAAACCTTGTCAAAAAGGTCATGCAATCCATTACTGTTTCTGTTATAGTTACTTTGGGTTTTTTTTAACATAGAAGTGATGTTTTTTTGTTTTTTTTTTTAGAGCCCCTTTGTAACAGAACTGAATTTGTTATGTTGATTCTTCTCTCATGTCTAGTTTATCTTAATTCTTAAAACAGCAAAATGTTTTCTTGGCATTCTCTTGCTCCTTCCCCCTGTGGGTGTGAGGCGGGGTTTTTTTCTTCTGAATTTGATGCCTCCTTCAAGCAAGGAAGGACCCTAAATTTACAAGGGCATTGAAAAATATAAAACTGGTCAAGATGGATGGCAAAACCCACCATGCATAAATAAAGTGCCCCCTTCTCTCTCTCTCCTTCTTCCCCCTCCCAAAATGAACAATGATTGTGTGGTTGAAGACCTGGCTGAATAAGTGTGTCAGGTACTGATTGGAAGAATGATAAATGGAGTGACCTAACAAAGGATTGACTTCTCCAAAAGACAGGCCTTTTTTAATGGATGGAAAGGGAGGAAGCCTCATTTAGAAGGGAAAGGCTGTTGGCAGTGCGGATATGACAAAGGGGAAGTCAACAACCATTGATTTACGTTCAGGAATGACAGTTGAAAAATTCAACAATAATCATGACAAATGAGAAGCGATGCAGTCAGAGGAAAAAATGCCAATACATTAAGCCTGAGAAGAAATGCCAAGGTCACAAGGAAAGGTTCCCAAACTTCTGCTTTTGACAACCTCAACGGAAATATTGGAAAAGATGGGGTACAGGTTAAGAGGTATGGTTTAGGAAGAGGAATTGTAGGCGATGCTAATTAGAGTTTGTTCTTTTCAAGGAGGTCATGCGTGTTGCCTACAGTAGTGTTGAGGCAAACTGACCATTAACAGAGTGTTATCTTCCAGAGTGTTTATTTTTTTCTTGAGCAACTGCTGAAATAAATTAATAGCAATGGGCAGTCATGTTCAGTTTAAAATATCACTTTGCTCACTGATCTGAGATTTTCTGGGGGGCTTTTTGTTTTTGTTTTTGTTTGTTTTTTTTTTTTTTACCCTGGTCTTACGCGTACTATATGAATTAAAAAAAAAAATTGAAGTATGATAATAAATAAGATTATAAAATTATTTTATTATATATTATTATATTATTATGTTAGGTCAGACCTGAATAAATAAATCTGGGATCTGAGAACCCTTTAATAAATATAAATCTAAACACAGTAGCAGAATCTTCTCCGGAAGAGGTTTTAAAGTAAGCCGTGCCAGTTTACTTTTGGTTTTAAGCTTATTGAAGCAGTTAGTATAATGAGCAGACCATATGTATAAACCAGTTTTCTTCTAGTGTGTTTGGTTTACATTACGTTATTAAGTAATTTACAAAATTGCAGTATGCAGATAGTCACTAGTGTAATGATATAAGCAGCTCTCTGTTTATTTGGAAACCTGAGGAAAATAGTGTTGGTGAGAGAAACATGCCTACCCAGTGTATCTTATGGAAATGAGTAGGAAGGCAGCGTGTATCAAAACCTGTTTTATTTGTGTGTTATTAAGTAGCACGAATTACATTCAGATGTATCTTACTTTGCAAATATTCCATAATATTGATTAGGAAAAAAAAAAAAAGTTCTCAACAAAAGTGCCTTTAGATGGGGCAAAAAAGAGAAGTTTCACAAGTAGAAGGAATGATCAGCTTTATAATAGCTCATTATTGTAGTATCTCTTTCAAATTAAACTCATCTCAAACTCCTGACTTGTGAAGGGTTAAGCCCTCACACACAAATACTAATTTAGCATGCAGTGGTCATTTTAACCTTACATGTACTGAAGATTATACATTTAAAAACAGTTCTGAAATACAGCCTGGGCAAATAATACCTGAGCTTGAGGGGGAGGAAAAACACACACACAAAAAAAGCCCACACAACTAACCCAACCAGAAAGGTTATAAATTGCTAGGACTTGTGGTAAACCTGGATCTCTAATGGATTTTTACTAGACCACTTATACCTGGGGCTGCGAAGTGGAATATAAGGAAACTAGCCTCTTTAGATTAAACATTTTCTAATCAGCTTTATCACTCATATCTGAATTTATCTTATTTGAGGAAAATGCCAATATATTAGCAAGCATATATGATACACAAGGTGACCCTACCAACTTAATGACATAATACATTATCCTTAATGAAGTCAATATCTTGTCTTTTAGCTGTCTGTCTATTGGGGCGATTAATTGCAGTGTCATTAAAGTTAGCTCTCTTTTCATTTGAGCTTGACAAGTCGCATAAAACTAATGTTCTTAGTTATCAGCCACTGGAATAGGATGGAGGATGGAGGAAATTGTAGGACAAATAAGGGGGTACTGCAACAGCTAACTTGAAGGAATTTTTCCAGTGACTGTTTTCCTAGCCTTCTGTTGCCAACTGTGCACTAATAGTTAAAATATTTGAAACAGAATTATACAGATTGGGGTTTTGCTTCTGTGTGTTGAGCTTTAAGTAGAACATAATGAACAGCAAACTATCGGAGGCCACTCTGTTATTAAGTCATCAGGACTGAAAAATTTGCAGAAATAGCCCCATGAGTAAAGTTAAATGAGATTACCTAGCCTAAGTTAATGCAATAAACAATATAAAAATATGTATTTTTTCTCTTACTGTAGAGTTTCTCATTTATCAGAGTGTGAAATAAATATAAAGCAATTTAGGAAATGAGTTTATATGAAATAATGGTTTGGATCTTTGATAAAACAAGTTTCAGTCACTAGCAATGATAGCAATGAAGCTCTGGTGCCCAGTGCTAATTGTAGCGCAAAAGCATCACTCCCTGCCTTCCCCCTACCTCTGAAACTACAGGACAGGATGGCTGTAATTTACAGTGTGTTATCTTTGTCTATAGCAGCAAGATGATATGAAGTAAATCAAGGTACGAGTAATGAAAGACTGAAAATTTATTCCTTGGAGCACACTTTAAAGTGTAGTATCTGTTATAATGGCACTGCCTGAAGACCCTGAAATGAGACTTGGATGAAGGGCAATAAAGAAGCATAGAGGCTCATGTTAATGTTGTTTGTCTGAGGTTAGTAATTGGGTTCCACTGATGAGTTGTGTGAAGACAAAGTGAGAATCCTAGCAAGTATTGTAAATCTTACATTGTTGGAACAAGAAGCAATCCTAACAAATATTGATCCTTCCTGTGCCCAGAGGCAAGGAAGAAAGCAGCATGCTGCTGAGCCAGTGTTGTTTCAATAGCACCAATTACGTTAGTGAGGCTAGTGCTCTGCATGAAATCCCACCAGGCTCACAAACTGTGAATTATCAATGATTAGGCTTTTTAGATATATCCCCTAAAATCATGCCAGGTTAGCTTTCTGTATCAATTCTCCTTTCAGCCCCCAAAATGTATCTCTCAAAAGCCTTTGTTTTCAGCTTTTAAAATGCTCTGGATATGTTTCAAGTACATTGTATGCACTTAATCCTTTCCCTCCTGTATATGTTCCCCCCCACCACCCTTCTCCCCGCTCCCCCCCCCCCCCCCACCCCCCCCACCCACCCACCACCCCCACACCCCACACCCCCCCCCCCGCCCCCCCCACCCCACA
>WYDI02042289.1:0-16504 GCA_009867235.2 Psittacus erithacus
GAAGGACAGGTTGTGGGGGGAAAACAAGCAGGCTACATGCTTTTTCTAATTTACGACTAAGCTTAAACCACGACACTATATGAAGGAAAAGAGCAAATATGCAAGACAATACCTAGAAAAGTACCTTATACCCAATTTAGTAAGAAAAGGGTAACAAAGAGAAAGTGGCAGTAATCATGACATTAGAGAGTACTGATGCAGGAAATATATAATTTTAATACCATTTTTGAGTAAATGACAAGGTAGATGCTGTCTGTGGGACAGTAAAAGAAGGGATGACAGAAGTTGAGACACATGGCATTGGAAGCTTTGACAAAGTTCTGCTTGAGTAGATGATGAAGAAAGGAAAGATAACAGGAATGTTCTGCAGGGAGACTTGCAATGTTATGCCGAGATTAGAAGTGAGGAAATGATCCAGATATTTCCATTGGAAGCGTTTGTGTATCTGCTTCTCATGGAGAAATAATTTTGAAGCTGTTAGCCAATTGTTTGCATCAAGAAGAGATATCTGTCCCTTCCTAAAGCACCGTTTGAATTTCAAGGGACTTTTCCTAAAACAAATGTCAGAAATGTTCTATGCTGCCAGAAAAGAACAGAAAAATAAAAGAGCATTTGCATATTCAGGTGAATATTTAAAAGGAAAAAAGGCTTTTCAAAATAGGAACGCTAATGTTGAATTTAGAATATTAAGAAAATTATATCCATCCAAATAAAAAAGCTAAGCATGCTTCAAATACAGATGTCAAACATAATCTTGGCAAAATTGAGGACCATAAAAAATTGGGTACCTGAAAAATTGAAAGGTATGTCATTATTTTAAAGCCCACGCCTTTATTTATATTACTGTACATAGTAATGGACAACTTTTGCTATGACAGTAAAATACAGAACTAATGATTTGCCAATACTCTGATGTCTGCAGTGACATAACTTTGGAGGTGGGACTAAAACCTGTTTGCTAGCTATTTTAAGATGAGACAGTTCAGGAGGTGTTAGCAATTCACCTCCTAGCTCTATGTCAAGATTCTCCCTGTAAATTAAATTATTAATTGGCATGCATGTCTGTTTATTTAATGAGGAGCGTGACAGCCTTTACTAGTGCATATGTGAGAACAAAAACATCACAGTAGGAGCTTCTAAACTGCCCGGCAAGCCAAGGGGTTAAGCAGTTTGATATGCTGTATTAAAAGTAGCTGTTATTAACAAATGTTGTCTGGCTAGTTGCAACATAAATACCAGAATGTGATATTCATATGGAAGAAAATATAGCATATTTATGCAATTTTTAAGTCTGTAGTAGTAAAGATAAAAGTTACTTTCCACATTCTTTCATTTCCACTCATTTGTATGAATCCCACATTGCAGTGTTATTTTTTAGGTTTTACAAAATTATATCCCATTCAAAGACCATCTCCAGCTTTGGTTATGGCTGTGTGGGGCAGGGCTGGCAAACGGCAGAGATGATAGCAGATGGATTCTGTGTTGCAGGAATGTTCATGGGTCAGAATCCTGCAGGACAGAATATGTATAGAGATCAGCAGGGTGGCCAAATTCCCCCCTCTCCAACTGTTTCTCAAGAGCCAAGTAGCAACCTCCTTAGTCCTATTAGCCATTCAAAGTCAGCAATATGAATAAGAAAGTTTTCCATTTCTGGATTCTGTGACTCCAGAAAATAATGGATCTGCACAGTAGTCACACATATTCCATCTGCTTCATGCATTAAGGTCTGTACAAGGTTGCTTGTGGTCCTTATTGAGAATATTATATAATGTAAGAAACACAAGATGGCAATTATATAATGTAATAAACAGAAAATGGCAATATTTTGATTGACATTTGACCTCCTTTAACACTTTCATATTCTGGTTACCTGATGGGACTTTGGAAGCACATCTGACTTCAGATTAATTTCTTTTCCCTTGGATTTTTTTTCATGTATTACTACCAAATTTGGGAAAAAAAAAATGCGGACATCTAGGAACTGGGAAAAAACAGGTTGTGTAAATCTGTTGTAGACATTTCAACCATTTGATATACTGGCACTTTAATCTTCTGTTAGTATAAAAGATCAGATTAACTTAATCTTTCCAGTAGCCTTTTGTGCATTCTTTATAGCTAAAAACGTTGTTGTTGTATTTCTTTGGAATGTCCAAGGAATAAGTTAAAGTGAGCAGAAATGAAAAAATAGAAACAGCAAAAAAATATACAGATCACTCAATGTCACAGTACCATTTTGTAGTTCTGCAAGGCAAATTGAAAGATTTTTGCAGACTGGAACTATCATTTAATTACCACAGAATGGAAGTTGGTTATGAGTGTATTGTGAAATATGGCTGTATAAGGCAGAAGCAAATAGGATGGTTGGTGCTGCCTTCCAGTTCTCTTTTTCTATATTTTTCATGAAAGAAAACAAGAAAAAAATAGCAAAATGCCATTTCTGTTAGGATTTAGTATCTTGTACTGTAAGTGTTCGATCAATAATTAGCTTATCTTAAAATTCTGTATGTTGCTTTATACAGATTTTTACTAAAAATAAAAATACAGTTAGACCAATTATTCTGAAGAGGCACACAATGCCTTAACGAAGGAAAATGTGAAAATTAGGGTGGTTTTCAGAGAGAATTCAGGTTTTCCCCATAGTTTTATTTAACAGGTTTTTGAAGCCATTTAATTCCTTAAAAAGGACTTATAATTATTGCATCAATGCACCATTTGTATATTGGTGATTTGCTAAAATAATTGATGGGCCTGAGCATATATACGGCTTGTGTAATCTCTGCATTGTCTATACCTTGAAAGAGTTTGCCTGCTTTTTCGTATTCTGCTTCAAAGGAGCCCTCTGCTGGACAGCCTGGCTTGATATATAGTACTTGCGCCTATGTGCGCACAGGCACAAATGAACCAATATATAAATATATAGGATAGATTTCCTATTACTTAGAAGTTTCTTGTCATTAAAATAAGCATAAGACACTTGGAATAAAAAAATACAAAGGATGTTTTGTTTTCTTATTCTTACAGTGTAAGTTGTTTAAAGTAAAACACACTTTGAAGTTCTGAAGAACGTGAGCATATTGTGAAATATATATTTTTTTCTAAATTAGTATTATAGATAATTCAAGTCACTTTCAAGAATAAATAATTGATTTAGAAAATAGCATGTGAGTTATGCATAAAATAGTGTGGATATTCTGTGCCATTCTTACTTTTCTATATTACATATACTGTCTAAAATGGTTTAAATCTTTATTATTTCTTCTCTGCAATTTAACTTTAGCTTTAATTTAGCTTTAATATGCTTTTTTTGCCACATGGTGATATTGGTAGTAGGGCTGTAAATTTCAATATAAGCAATGTGCATATGCTGCACATATAATTACATCTAATAATACAGTTAAAGAAAACTGACATTTACCTAAGTGGTACGTTAGTAGATTCACCAAGTCATTCCTTATTAGTTTAGAAAGTAGATTTCTAGTTTTCTCTTTGTTTTCTTCATAAAATGCTAAGTAAATGCTTTGAATTTTGATAAAACTTGCTGATATATCTAAAGGTGCAGCACTTCCAGGAGTGCTATACTGTATGGTTTGAAACTTTTTTTTTTCTTTTGACCTAGCACATAGTGCTGTCTTTGTTACACATCAGCAGAGTAGCACTGAAAAGTACTTGAGCTGTTTCTAACATCAGTGATAACTTGAGCATGTAAAAGGAGAGGAAGTCTTGAGTAGTGCTGCCATAGGCTTGTAAGCATGAACTGGACACCCAAATGTATTGTGTGTAGGCCCCAACTTTTCATTAGGAACTGAAAGTTTTCTCTCTCATTAGGAATGTAAGATTTCTCTCTCTCTTTTTCTTTCCAGAAAATATCAGTGTGACTCAACTGAGGCCAGAGATAGATAATCAGTAATAGTTAAGGACCAGAAATGACAAGGTTGGGAAAAGTTCAGTGTCTAGTGTGGCATTTTTTCAGAGAAGTTGAAATAATCATCTGCATGTCCACCAGAAACAAGTTCCAAGTATATTCCTAACTTGACAAATTTAACAAATTCTTCAGGCTATGAAATGATCGTACTTTCAAGTTTTACTTTACATATGTCTACATTAAAAATAACAGAAGTTCATGAAGCTGCAAATTGGAACCTGGTTTCTAAAATTTTCTATTGCACGCTCACCCTGGTAATCTAAGATCCCACAAAACCCAGTATACTGCTGCCTGGAATAACCACTTCCAGTGACAAGAGAATACTAGCCATGTTGTTGGATTTAATGAGCTGTTTATCTACTACAAAGCTGACTGTGATCACAAACTAAATTCGCCGAAGTCACTGCAGCCAGCTTGCAAAAGGTAATGGCATCTCTGAAGTATCTCAAATTAGAAACAAAGATGAAAAAATGTGTGTTAAAGCAGGCACGCTGCATAGATTGTTTCTTTTTTGATTGTGGTTTGTTTTTTTTTTTCCCAAATTGATGCCTTTGTGTGTTTCAAACATTCGTATTTAAAATTGAAGGAGAATCTTCTTTGCCAAGTTGGTTGATTAACTGCCAAATGAGTCAAATAATACACAAATGCACCATTCTTCTTTCTTGATTTTTTGGTAGAAAATGCTTTCACTGAGTCTAGTTCTGGCTTCGGTTAGCAGTTATAAACATGTACATGTACTAATACTACTGTTGCTGTCTTTTACCTGCCGACAGTATTACAAGCATTACAGTAATTTTTCTTCAGTTAAGAAATGAGGGTAAATTTTATTACGAATTTGCCAGTGTGGCTCCTAAAGTGGTCAGAGATTTGATGTTGAGTGACATTACAAGCACTTACTTCACAAGGCTTAAGGGTCTGATCCAAACCCATTGAAATTAATGAAAATACTCCCATTGACCTCAGCTGGCTTTGGATTAAAGGCTGTGATTGTACTACAGCTTCTTGGGACTTCTAGTCCAGTGAACCAGGGACAGAATCCAGAAGTAATAGCCATATTTCCTACTTTCTTATGCAGAGCGCAGGATCTCACACTGACTTCCTTTTCTTTTTCTTCTTCCTTTTTTTTTTTCTTTTTCTTTTTTTCTTTTTCTTTTTAGTTTTTTTTTCTTTTGTGTAAATAAAGAAGCTTAAATGAGCAGTAAGGTACACCATGCAGGATGTTTCCTTTGATACTTAAATTAACTTTGGGAAATTATGACATAAATTCCCTCTACAGGGTTAACAAGTACTCTAATTATGATCAGTTTCTGATATGTGTGACTGGCATGTAAAACCTTTGTATCCGTACCCAGACAGAGCTACTGCATGTCCAAATTCATGACCAGGCAGATGGGTGCCCCTGCTTCCTACTGGGTGCGATGGAAGATTCACCTACCCTAATGTTGCATCTTTGGCAATAGCCACTAGGAAATACATGGGAAAAAATATTAGCCAGGCAAGCATGTAGTAGCATTTTCCTCCTAGCTTTGTCTGACTGCACTTTAATGATTTTCTGAGCCAAACAAGGTACCTATATTTACTTGGAAGGTTTAAATTCTTTTTGTTGAGTTCAAGTATTTCTTTCCAAATTGTCAAGGATTTTGGCCTCTGCATCTTGTGTGGCAACAAGACCACTTGTGTCTTTTTATGGTTCTGCCTTGCTCCCACTTAATATTTTTTTTCAAAGTTCTAGAGATCTGCTGTATTCAGTCTTATCTCACATATAAGCTACTCCATTATTTTGAATCTTGTGATTTTTGATAACATACATGTTCAGGATTAGTTGATTATCAAATTGGTATATGCATGAAAGCATTTTAAAGGGAAAGTAAATATTAGATTGCAGCAAGAAGTCTGTAGCATGGCAAGGCCTAGGAGAAAGAGCTCCCATTTGTTTAGACTTAATTGTACTTTTAATGCCTCACTGATCACATATTTTTTTTCCCCAAGTCCTGCTTCAAGCACTAGCATATCACAGATTGTCTTGTAGAGATCGCAGTCCATGTGATTCTGCTCATGGATCCTTCATCAGGTAAACACCATTGCCAGCCTATCTTTACAAAGGAAGAAGTATCTTTTGAATAAGGCAAGTACTAAGAAAGTATGAGGGTCAGCAATTTAAATAAATAAATAAATAAATCAGTGCCATGACTGCTGTGCTCTGCCTTCCTGAGCGTCTGCTCTCACAGGAAGAGCATGTGTGATCCATGTTATCCTAGAAGTTCTCACTTGTTTATTGGCAGCAGAGACGTTCCAACTGAAAGACAATAAATGATAGAACTAATCTGGATAGCAACCCCACATTACACCAGTCAGGGTATGTGAGCAAGGAAGCTAGCAGTCTATCTTGTTCACAGAGAGAAGGACAGGGAGTTAAAGTTTATTGATTTTTGTTGTTGTTCTGTATCGTCCATCCAGAACAGAAGATTTGAGAATTTATTTTTTTTTTTTAATATAGTCAAATTCATCAGGAATGTGACTGTTAGTGTGAAGGAGCTGGAAAAACTATGTTTTAACCATTCCAGCATTGTCCCTGCACCAGCTAATTGAGAGTAAATGGATTTCCAGTGCTATTTTTTACATTTTAGCCATTCCTTGATGATGATGCTGGCTGTTTTCAAAGAGCACAGCAGCCATCTCTGACTCAGGAAATACTTGAATCACAGATTGCAGGGAGAGTATTCAAAGAACGTGTAGCAATACAGTCTTCCCTGTGTGTCTGCTTTTCCCAGAGACATGGAAAGAGTAAGGGGTTAGGTGGGCCTATGGCCTTGCTCAGGGGTTGTTCTTACATTAGAGTACATTTCCAATCAGCATAACATCTTTAGGAGAATGAATTAACTTTTTGTAAAAACTCTGTTTCCATTTAAGCACTGAAGTAGGTGGATGAGTTTTCAGTATAGTTCAGCATGAGCTCCCAAAAATAATTCTTACTGAACTGAGAGGAACTGCAGGCAGAGACAGGGTATTCTTCCTGTAATCTGAAGATATTTTCATAGGGTTTGTATATGCATCATCATGTGGTGTATGTACATTAGTGCATTGTATGCTTCCTTCCCTTCTTGCAACTGAAATCTTGGAAATCTGCTTTAAAAGAGGACAGATGATCTTCTTAAGGGTCCTGCTGATTTTAGGCAACAGTCCCTTCCTTTCTTGTGCCCCTTTTAAAGTTTCTGAGACTAAATCAGATGTTTGCACGTATAGATGCTGAATATCTCTGTGACTGCTGTAGAAGTACTCTTAGCAATATAGTCTGTAAGTTGGATTGTTTGATATGGTTGCCTGTCCATCAGAACAGCAGAGATTGCTCAGGAGTTCCCTTGACACTTTTGCTTTACTCTCCCAGGAGAACCAGTCCTGTCATTGCAAACTTCTCTTTCTTCCTAACATGTAAACAGTGGACTTTCAAAAGGAAGATGGTCAAGGAATCATGTGACTTTGAATCTGAACTTCGTACATACAGATTATGATAGAAACTAATTTAAACCAAAACAATAATGATGACAATGATTCTTCATGTGGTTATTATATACATACTACAGTGTGTTGCACAGCATGTTTCCAAAGTGTTACTGACTTCTATGATCTCTATGCTATTCATAAGGAGAAAGAAATCTAGAAAATCCATGCCGGAGGTTTCAAGTATGCACAAAGATGCTGTTTGTGAAGTAGCAATATTTCAACTTGACTGTCACAGACAGCGTACAAAGAAGTCATGAAACAACTTGACTTAAATTACAAATGTGTGAAATTTTATAAAGAAAAAGGCTCGAACCTGTTGTTTTAATTTTGATCTGGCTTCTTACCACAGACCCCCCAGCATCACTTCCATGAAGGAAAGGTCCTACCCTGATTCTCTTTGGAGGGGAAGATGACTAGAACTTTCTAGACAAAAGAAAAGGTGAAGGAAAAAAAAAAACCCAGAAGGAAATCAGCTCCAAAGTACATCCCTACTTGGAGTAAACGGTTTTCTTCTTCATACAAAAGTAGTTCTGCTTAGATCCTATGTCCCTGTCTTTTCAGCAGTTCATGAGAATGTGGAGCTTGTGGACAAGTCTGTCCCTTTTCTATCATGTTCTAATAGCCTAGATGCTGGATGCCTAAGCACTCCTGAGATAGTCAAGAGGCCTAGCTAACCTTCATGCCTAGGTTAGTACAAAGATTTTCCTGACCCATTTCTGTATCAAAGACATTAGAGTAACATGTTTTATTTAGCTCTTCAGTAAAATGGGCAATAAGCCTAATTTCTTTTCCCGTGTCTTTTTCTGTTTTGTAGCAAAATGCCTAAAAATTACCGTGGGTTGTATGACATCAGACTGGTGTGGAGCCACTTGTTAGGTAATGATTAGTGAAAATATTGTTATCTATGTTGATAAGATTTAATATTTTCCTGATGCAAGAGAAGCTTCTAGAACAGTTTGCCACCTCTGTATGTTACCATAACTGTACACTTTGCTATTTCTTGCATTTTTGTAAACTGCTGTAGGGTGCAGTATATTTGACCCCGTGATTATGACTGAGATTCTTGGCGTTAAAAATTATTTTGTTGAGAGCAGGCTGACATGCTGATAAAAATGAACTACATTCCAAACCAGATTTCAGTATAGTACATATTTCAAGGGCACTTCATGCTTTGATATCACAAAAGCAAAGGTCTTTAGTGAGTGCAAGCTTAGTATCTATAGTTTCTGGTTTTTTTTTTTTGCGGGAGTTACTGTCGCAAAGGTGGAGTTTTATCTAAAAATCTGCTTGTCTTATCTTAATAATAGTGTTGTCCTTTTCCCCCCTCTATTTGGCTTAAGATGTAGCAAAGATCTATATTAGTTTAATGTCTTCTCATTCAATTAAAACTGTTCAATAGTTGTTTCATACAGTGCAGTCAGCAGCATATCTTAGAAAATGCTCCTTTGGATGGTACAAATGTGTAATATTGAGCTGTGCAGTTTAATATATTCTTGTGAAGAAGGATCTGTGCTTTTTAGGACACAACCACTAGCTTTTATTTTAACTGCTGAGGCAAACTGAGTTCATTAGTGAGCATAATAGGATTAGACATGAAAAAAATGGACCCAATCTTTCTAATCTCATTTGAAAGGAGTCTCTCCAAAAGCAGACAAATGCTTTCTTTTTGCTGCCTTTTTTGAAGCACCATTTTGCTGAAGCTGACTCAGATTGATAGAATAAGTAAAAAAGACGAGTCACATTCTGCAGAGTGACATTATGTCTGACTAAGGCAGTAAGAAGCACTTGTCTTCAATAAAAGGAAGTGCATTCCACTTCCTATTAAGTTTCCCCTCTGCTTCTTATTAAGTTCAGGTAGGCGTAGTTCCGTGATATAAAAATATGTATCCATGGTTGACTTTCTCCCTTGGTTGAGGACACTAACTAAACGAAATGATCTTCAGCATTGGTGGTTGCTTATTATCTTTCAAACACGTAAGTATAGTATATATAAAAAGGTTCCTTTTGAATGAAGTAGTATGGTGCCACAGCACAGCTAACCTTGCCCAGGTATCTGCCTGCATACAAAACTCCTGCTGCTTTTCCAGTTGAAGTGTGCTTGATCTCTTCTCCGTATCCACAGTTAGGGGTCTATTGTTACACTCTCATCTGAAAGCTTGCAAATGACATTTGGTGTGATCGACTTCTAATGGAAGATTACAACCCTGTGGATCAAAGTAAGCCATACATTGGAAAGGGGCTTTTAAGAATTTTGAAGGTTTAACATAAAGAAGATAATTACACAGTCTGATTTAAATTGTTTCTGTACGCGTCACTCATACTTTTACAAGCCGAGCTTGTACTGCAACTGCATATGCTAGGAGTGCTTTTGTATAACAAATGTAATTGTAACATGCACAAAATTCTTCCAAGGTTTCACTTTTACAGAAGTTTAGTACATAGGAAGAAGATCTTTGCTACCTAAAGATTTTTCTATATCCATTTTGTTCAAGACTTCTAACAATTTCCTTAGGTCTTCACATAATGGATGTTCACTGAATCTGTTGTGAGATTTAGAGTTCTTTTGTTTTGTACTTTGATTAATAAATTGTTTTCTTCAGATCAAGGACTGAAGCAATATAGAGTAGTCTGCCATTTGAACACTGCCAATAGTGAAGTACAGATAACTGGCTACAAGTCCATATTATTCTGTGTGATTCACAGGTGAGATTAAAATATCACTTTACATTTGGAATTTGTCTCTGAGAAATTGCCTTACAAGAAAATCTAAGGGTTCTAAAATAATTTTGTGTTCTTCTGTTAGCAAGGTGATTTGTAATGGGTTCTAAATAGAAGGAAGTGCTGCAGCTTTGTCTAACACTGACCTTACCACTTCACATGACTGATTTTGTAAGGATCTACATGTAGGTGTTTAGATGTTTCACTGCTTCCATCTGACATAAACTAATGGTGTAGACTGGCTAAACATGGTAACATGATTAAACAGTGATGTTAATTAGTGGCTTCTAGGAGAGACTTGATCCTTCTTTTTAGCAGCATTTGTTATGCCTGTACAGAAGTTAAAGGGACAGCAGCGGATGTTTCCTTTTAGCATCTGTTAATCACAGTAAAAGTTCAGGAAAAACATTTAAACTATCTGGTAAAATGCATAAGGTACGTCTTCATGCCCCATGGTTGTACAAAAACAATATCTTTGTGTGAAGGGAAATGGCAATTTTGTGCAGGCAGTAATCATCTGTACTATTACTTAGATGTCATGTGTTGATGATCCTATTTCAATCAAACATATCTCATTCAGAGAGCTTTTGATGGGAGGAATTTTTGGAAGGGTTTAGGAAGGTTAAATCTGTGAGACATGGCTTCCATCTGGAATGCATTAGCTACAAAGATTTATTAGCCAGAGTGCCTCTGCATAATGTTCCATGGAAAGAAAAGCCCTGCATCTAATTTCCAGCATGATGTCTATATGAGGAGTGATCTTTGAAATATCATAGGTGACAATCAAGTTTGTTATAAAAATAGTAAATGCACAGGGTTTTCATGGCAGCTATTTTAAATCTCTCATGAGGGCTACTAAGCAGATAGTTGATTTGTTGACAAATGATAAAACTGTAGGAATAGCAACATGCATGACATTTTTAAACAGGATAGACTCTTTAAGTGGTAAGAGTCACATCAGGAAAATTATCAACATTTAGTGGTTGCTTAACTCTGTGAAGGGTGGCATTAGGAAAGAATAGAGGCAATATTTAACTTTCTGTTTCAGTGTTTTTTGATTATATCTGTTTCAAGAAGTGCTGCTTCTGATCAGCAAGCAGGAGGGAAAGAGCTTTAGAGATTCTAATGCAGTAACAAAACTGATTCCCTGAAACTCTAAACTATCATATGTCTGATGGTGATTAAAAATTACTATCATAAGGACAGTACTGATCTCAGTTTCACAACGAGCCAAAGGCAGGGGGGGAAATTGTTTAGTTTTTTTTAGGTCTGGAACTACAGAAAAGAATTCAGTGATATGCCTGCTAGAGAAGATTTTTGCACAGAACTGACACAGTAGAGTGATTGGATTTCAGTTGATGAGAAAAAGTTGCATAAGAATCTGAAAATCAAAATAATTTAGGCAGGACAGTGCATTACTAAATATTAACCGGTTCTTTGATGAGAATACTGTTTCTGAAAGACTGCGAGACAGCAATTTCTTTTCTGTAAACTCAGGTGCAATATATAAAGTGTCAAGTTGCCAGTAGTTTCCAAAATTCCCAATAAAAATAATTTCAAATAAATAATTCATGCAACATGATCTACTCCATTCCTGTCTTCTCCTTGGCCTCTGAGTCAGCTGGTTCTGTGCTCGTAGAATGGATATCGATAGAAAAAATATGATACATATAAATACATTTTAAATGTGTATGGAACATAAAGGCAAAATAAATCCCGACACTTTTCAAAGGAGTACAAATATAGAATTAGAACTGTGAGCAGCAAGTCTGTATATCTGAGTTGTAGTCTCAGTACTACTTCAGAGAGAAAACTTCTGTGAACCTGGGTGAATCTTTAAGGTATATGTGTTTTGCTCTTTCCATTTATGAATTTGAGCAGATGATGCTAGCTACCTCTTCGCATAGGAGTCCTTCAATTCTGTCATGATTATTAAACCATTCATAACAGAAGAAAAAGAAGCAACAGGTAGATTGCTTTCCAAATTAGCAGGAAAATCCATTGCTGAAACGTACCTAATATTCCCTCCAACAAACCATCTTGTTTCTAGTTCAAGCTTTGTCCTGTGTGTGTTTGTGTGTACATATTACTGTACACATGTATATATCAAAATATTAGAAAATATGCTGAGTTTAATCTTTTCCTTATAGAATCTATTAAGTGAAAAATACAGATTATCTAATAAGGGTATTTTATAAAAACTTGTAACATCATGTCTTCAGAAGTCTGAAACTGTATGTAATACCTGGAACATGCTAGTGAAGGAAGCCCCCAGAAATCTGCTACTCACATCCAATAGCACCACTTGTTGACTCATTAGTAAGTGTTAAAAACACAAAAATGGCAAAATGTGAAGGACAACAATAACTATCCAGCTTTGCCGTATGTGTTTTGGGGCTGAGTCAAGGTTTAAAGGTTTGGGTTTAAAAAAAATAAAAATCAATAGTACTTTAATCTTCTTAGGGAATTTGGTGTGTTAAGAAAAGGGTGTTCAATCCATTTATTCCTGTCCAGAATGAGGAAGATATGTCTCTGAGGGCTTCCACTGCATCAAGAGCATTGAAAGAGTGATGCACAGCAGAGAAAAGCACTTTCTCTGCCTCTTTCCCACATTTGCATTCAGGTGGGATGTGAGGTCCAGGGGAACTGTTAATTAGAACTCCTGTTTCTCTTTAAAGTCTTGCTGTGCAGCAGGATTGGAGAGTTATCAGGATTTTACTGCTTCTAACTGATGCTACAAGTAAGATGATACTGAGCTGCATTTCCAGCTTAGTATCTTTGACTGTAACACTTTGTTGTTTAAGAGTTAGTTATAAGTTTATTTCTAAGCTACTTTTCAATGCTTGAGCTCATTACTTCTTGCAGTCCTCAAGGGCAAATAGCAAAGCAGAACACATGTGGGGGATCATGGTCATTACAAAGGCTCAGGGTTTTTAAGTGGACCCATTCATGACAGAGGTGCATGTTTAGACAAGAGGTGAGATTGCATTATGTCATAAGGAATTAGTGTTTCATCAGAAAAAATTATTCATACTTACTGTGGTTGTGAAAGTTCCAAGTCAAACCTGAGAGACTGGGCTGTTTGTGAGTTACCCTTTAAGAAAGGTAAGTTTCACCACTTGCATCAGAAAGATGCTATGTTTTCCTGAGTGGATGAGGAGAGAGGACAGGGGAAAAATGGGCTGAGTTCACTGAGTTAAAATGAAGAATTCTTAATTATACATTTTGTGTTTCTATTGCAGCCAGTGAAATGCTTGAAGGTAGTGTTAGGTAGTCACTGACCATTAGGCACTTCTTTTAAAGGTATTCCTTGTGCATGTTTCATTCACCTGTTTACAGTAGAAAGTACATGGGAATGGATATCTTCAGAACAAGTGACTGATGTATAGTTAATAATGTATGTTCAGTTATGTGTCCTATTCTCAGTTCTTTCTTTTTAAAATATTTTTTTGTTCAAACAAGTGCTAGAAGAGCACAGCTTCATTGTGTTTATGTGGTTGTTTTTCTCCTGGTGAAAGGCAACTGGAGGAAGCAACTGGCAGGAAAGAGAAACATGATCTTTCTAAAACACTTATGGGACATTTTCAGCTGTAGAGATTGCATGGCCATTCAGTCTGGTTTTCAGTGTGGGTATGCCCCCACAGTAGAAAGCAGAAAAGAGATTATTCAATGTGTCAGCATGTTTCAACTATTGAGCTTTTAGGTAGTCTCTGTTGCAAATGTGGCTACTTCTTTTACTTTCAAAATCCCCAAAAGAAGGCAGCGCTGCATGTCAAAATTATTGATCTCTTCTTATGATCGAAGATCAAATTCAGATGCAGGTCTTCAGTACAGAGAAAGTCCATAGCAGAAACCTGCACTAAGTTAGTCAACATCAACCTTGTTATAAATGGAAGCTGCTATAGAAGACAGAGTTCATGTACTTTATATCATTAGGATATGCACCTTGAGAACTGTGTTCACTTATGGGTGACTCACTACAAGAGAGACATTGAGGTCCTGGAGTGGGTCCAGAGAAGGGCAACAAAGCTGGTGAAGGGCCTGGAGCACAGGTCTTACAAGGAACAACTGAGGGAACTGGGGTTCTTTAGTCTGGGGAAGAGAAGGCTCAGGGGGGAGCTTATTGCTCTCCACAGCTACCTGAAAGGAGGCTAGAGAGAGGTAGGGGTTAGTCTCTTCTTCCAACTAACAAGTGATAGGACAAGAGGTAGCGGCCTCAAGCTGCACCAGGGGAGATTTAGACTGGCTATTAGAAAAAAATTTCTTCACAGAGAAGGTGCTCAGGCATTGGAACAGGCTGCCTAGGGAAGTGGTGGAATCTCTGTCCTTGGAAGTGTTAAAAAAATGTGTAGATAAGGCCTTTAGTGACATGGTTAATGGTGGACTTGGTGGTCCTGGGGTAAAGGTTGGACTTAAATGATCTTAAAGGCCTTTTCCAACCTATTGATTCTATGATTCATGTATGGTATACAGCAAGTTTCTTCTACAGTAAGTAGTTTTAAATGTCAAAATGAGTACTGATATTCTACACATTCCATGTGCTACGGACTAGCTTTCACTGGTTATACGCCATCAACTACATTTAGAATTTGTTTCAACTGTTTACTAAGCATGTTCTTATTTGTAATTCACCCTAATGGGAATGTCATACACTGCTAGATGGTTGTTTTGCCTTACAAATATAAAGGTTTTGGAGCATCTGGGTTTTATATATTGCAAAATCTGTCAATTGCAAAAGTTATTGTTAATTCCTCAAATACCAACATCTACAGTTTAGTTTATGGTGGCATATGGTGTGGAGCTAAGTGAGATATTTGTCCCTTTTTGTCTGTTTACTCATATAAAGTATTGAATAGTACATATAATGGAGCACAGAAAATGTCCTTTTACAGTTAAAACAGCGATTGTGTTAATATAAGCAAACCTAAAGCATGTGTTGAATGCTTATCAGGCATTAGAATCAATAAGTAGTCTTTAGATTTAAAATTAATGATTTTCTGTGTTCTCCAAAAGTCAAAATCTCTCAAAGTTGTCTTTGTTGCTTCTGATTTCTCCCAAGAGAGCAAGGAGGATGTGATAAATCATCATACCCACAAAATAAACAAAGTGCCTGACAAAAAGACTTGAATTAGATTTAAAAGGGGAAATCCCTGCCTTAAACATTTTCAGTATCTTGAAACTGTAGTTGTGGAAATGTAAGATTAGAAGAAGATCTGGTACAGCTCCAACCTAACACTATTGCAGAGATGTTAGAAAGAGCTTTAACACTATCTTGACATGGGAATGAGGTCATGTTTTTGGATTAAGTCATCTGACTGTGTCCCTGCTATTTCTTTGACAAGTCTTTTATGGGTTTACTTGATAATGCCAAGTGATGTAGAAAATTTAAATACATAAAAAACAGCAGCAGAATAGCTGACTAAGGGCAAAGAGCCATTACACAATCTTTTATGAAAAATTGCAGAATACTTTTTATTTATGACAGACTTAAAAATGTAATTAATAAACTCATGAACATACATCTATACATAAAGGAAACACAGGAGAAAAACCTTGTATACAAAAATAAAACATAGAGGTCATTATTGTGAAGAACAAGCTGACTAAATGAGTTTGAATTTATATAAAACCTGTTTTAATACATATAGAAAAATACACTTTGAAATGTGAAAGTTGAGATACAAACTAGTAAAAGACTGAAGCTCTTGTTATAAACTAGCAGAAGCAGTCTTGTAAACTAGCAGAAGCAGTCTTGTAAACTAGCAGCAGCAATATTCTTTTCTTCAGACACCTTTCGTTCTGGTAGCAATGTACGTGAAAGTGAGGCCATCTCTGGATAATGCTGTAAGCTTAATGTGGAAGGAAAAATTATTCCTGGTAAAAAGTTTGCAGCATTCTATAACATGCAGCACAGTGTTAGCTGTTTTTTATGCAGCAATTCCTCTCTGTTCATGTTGCAGTAGAATTTCTATTATTTTCTCTTGCAGATTTGTAATAAATTTGGAGATTTCTGTCCCATGACTTTCTTTTTGAGCGTTTCAGACTCTTAGAGATGTTATTCTATATTTGTGTAAAACCTGTGAGTAACAAGAAATATGCACTGCACTAAAACATCATTTGCAAATAGAATACAATGTAACCTTTCAGAAAATTTACCTAGGAAAGCCTCTGTGGAATGAAACAAATGTCTGCCAGTAACTAGTAAAATTTTGAAGCTATGACCTGTATCTACTAAGAATAGCTGAATAGTGAATTAGCTGTGAAATGTGTGCACTCTTATTTTATTCTCTGTTGTGGTTTAAGCTTATTCGTAAATTAGACAAAGCATGTAGCCTGCTTGTTTTCCCCCCACAACCTGTCCTT